>QYAL01000066.1:123413-229324 GCA_003988805.1 Ploettnerulaceae sp. D365
TCAATCTCTCGTCTCCTACCCAATTGAACCAATTGAACACCAATCAACAACACCAAGGCCAACTCGGAAGTACCATGGAAATAGGTACTACCGACAGTTATGGAGAGGCGGAGATAATTGACCGTTTGAGCTATGGCTGGGAAATTATCTTGGACAGATTACCGCAACATACTGAAATATCTGACAGAGGTTGTCACTGCCTGCGATATTACAAGTAGCTGGTCGTCCAAATACCTGGCTCCTGTCTTTCGCAAATGCCTCCAGATTAAAAAGTCACAACTAAGCGAATAATGAAAGGGGAAGCGGATTTTGACACACTTCCTTACACATCTACAGAATTCTAGTAACAATACAAACGTGTTGTGCCAGCCAGTAACCATAGTTTCTAAGTATGTTCCACTTATGTTGATAGTTTCCTGTGAGCCCGCAATATAGAGTTCACAAATTCTGGGAAGATTATTTATTTCGACAGGGCTGATTTCTTTGATATTGACCAATCTCGTAAATCATGCCCTGCAGCTACTACATATCCCATACCAGGTATCAGCATTTCTTAGACCATAGACTCCAGTCGTGGATAAGGACTAATTAATCATTATACATTCGATTCTGTGACTTTCATGGAAAGGGAAGCGTTGTGAAACCTTGACATACAATGACAGCAAACAGGCAACACTGCAATGAGTTTCTTTCAAGCCGGAATCCATCTTTTTATTTCTATACGCCTTGAAGCAAGTTTGTATCTTAACAAATGACAACATGGCGCCAGTTGCAGCTACTGATGATTACTATTCAATCCTCGAGGTGCAGCCAACGGCTACCTCTGAAGCAATCACAAGGTCTTACAGGCGTTTAGCGCTTGCAATTCATCCAGATCGGAACTGTAAAGCTAACGCGACAGCAGCTTTTCAACTGGTAATACACACGCACTTTCATATTCGGTACAAGCACTGATATTGGCTGCAAATTTCTTAGCTAGGAAAGGCATACGAGACCCTCAAGGACGAGACTGCACGACGAGCCTACGACTTAATTTATCCGCAGATAAAGGTTTCCCCCCCTACTGCCTCCAAAACGAAGCAAAGTGCCCCTCAGCCTCAGCCTGAGCCTACTACTTCAAGGCTGAAAAGAAAACGAGAAGATACTGTCGACACTGCAGAGCTCGCTGCGGTCAAAAAATCTTGGAATGAACGGGTATCAGAGTGGCAGACGACAAAGAAGAGATACGATGATGCAATTTTCGAGCTCGGAAGAGAAATGAAGAGGCTGCGGAAAGTTATTAAACGTCTTGAGAAGATAAGAAAAGCAGAAGTAGCTGAAGATGCAGCTGCAAAGAGCTGGTCGACATGGTTGCTTTCGCCTCTGTACAGGCAGCCGGTTGAGAGTGAAGAAGACAAGATGGGAAAAGCAAATGAACGATTACAACGCCTGCATCGTAGATCTATGAAAGAGAAGCAAATGGAACTCAAGGGTGTCCAGATGCAGGGATGGAAGAATGATATGAATCGAGAGGAGAGAGCTTTTGCAAATGCAAAAGCGCAATATTATCGTAGCATTCAATTGATCGAAGATCGAATCGAGACGAGACGCCGCCTTGAGCATCAGGAAAAGATGCAGGAGGAATATATGGCGAGAGCAACTGCTCTGAGAGAAGAGTGGGAGAGGCGTAAGAAACAAGAAGCGGAAATGAGGTATTATACAACGCCTAAAGCATCTGCATCCAGCGCGAAGGATACTTGTAGCCATGCTGGCTGGTGGCTTAAACTCCTGGGAAAACCCCCATGGGGGTTCTTGGTGTGTAAGGAATGCTCTGAAGCGTATAGGTTCCTCTACCGGTGTCCTACCTGTAGGATGGACGCCTGTGCAAGGTGTCGGGAGAGTTTGCAGCCCTCGCAAGGTCGTCATCGATCGATGCCACAATCGCCATCCGGAGGTCACCAGTACAGCAACGATTATGATGACATGTTCTTCGAATAACTATGATAAACCTCTGGGATTTCATAGCTAGAAATGAATAAATGTTCGGTATGTTGTGAGACAGCGAGGATTCGATTCGAGAACTCAAGGATTCACATGCGCGCCTATCAAGCTTTATTCTATTCAGACTCCCCTAATCCTATAAGTGAGAGTGATCCGGATGTTCAGAGGCACTCACCAGAAGGGTATTTGAGAATTATACTTTGAACAGGTAAATGCTGCTCAAGATATCCTATTCTTGCCCCTCTTGACCCGAGTATAAGTAGCTACTGAACTCTAAGACTGTTGAATTCCCTGACCCCACTATTGAACCCTACCCCGCATAATCGTACTCGTATTCGCTTGTATCATCCACACAATGCCCGAAATATCAATAGGCTATATATATTAGAATTAACAACAGCCGTACATAATCACTTGACAAGAGGCGATTTGGCGGAGTGGTTAACGCGGTAGACTAGAAATCTACTTCCTTCGGGAGCGTAGGTTCAAATCCTGCAGTCGTCGTCAAGATCTTCCTTTTTGTCTCTTCAGTCAATGTCATAATTTTTTTGGAAGGCCGAACAATAGAAGAGCTCATTTGATTTCTTTTTTGCGACTCAAGAGGGATATTCTGGGAAATCCTCGGAACTTTGGTTAAGAATTTTGGCGAGGGCGAGGGGCATTTTAGGAATTAGCCGAGGGCATATTCCTACTTCATGTTCATTGTCAGTAGTGCATATTGCTTTTACCTTCGAAAAACACGCTTTAATCTTTTGATTATCGTATTATTGTATACTGTAATCAATTTACATGAACGACAATCTTCACCGAAACCGAAACCGGAACCAGAACAACCAGGAAATGTCCTTCAATATCTAAAATTCTAAATCCTCCCATCTCGTCATATACATTTTTAGCAGGCCTAGGTATTGTCCTATCGTGTAGAAATTTTTACCATTTGGAATCGTAGTCATTATAGAGAATCAAGAAGAGATTTTGGGGTATACTTCGACGATTGTGTCAAGTACTGTATGATGTACATATTTGGTGTGTATATTAGACAGGGGCATAGGAGACAGAAATGCAGGCCTCAGGTGATGGGATGCTTTCAGAGGAGGCATATACATCAACACGTATAGTTTTAAAACAGGCCTATAGACTAGTTGCTTGAATACCCTCGCTCTTTGTAGAGCAGTTTTGAAAGGTTTTTAGCATAATAATATTCTACATAGGTACAGAAAATACATTTAGCATACGAGGTAGGCTAGGAGGTGAACATAGAGAGGAGATGAAAATGCAAATCATCTAGGATGTATCAGATCCTAGTTATCAATCAGGATACTGATCATCGCAAGTACATTGCCGAAGAAGGACTTAATGTTGGGTATCCCCTATCAAAACGCTTACAACACGAAATCTTACATCAGAACCGCGAGATGTCCCTGCCAAAGATCCAGTTTATGGACCTGAATATATCAGCATATATCTCGAACTTTGTCAATGGGGCAAAGACGAACCAATAGATAGGGATCAGCAGCTTGTTCCTCCAACTGACCGTCTGCGTCAGATAGGCTCCGCGCCAAATAATCCACGCCATTCTCCTACACAAACTTGTTAGCGACGTGTCCATCTCACGACTTTCACATATCATATTGGGTTTACCCTTTGATCTCCGTTCCCCCATCTGTCTGCATGATTGCCTTCAGATTACCCAGATATGTCATGACTCCCATATTCTTGAAATCGAAGCCCGGCTTCTCCGTCAAATCGCTCTTGTTCAAGCGTTTGCCTAGCCATTTGGCTTCTTGATTGGCGACTTGCGCTGTAGCTGGTAGTTGTGCCTTTTCCATGACGGAGACATCGCCGATAGCAAAGACGTCCCGCATCGTTGCTTCAGGGATATCTTCAGGCACGGAGGAGGTAGATGTAGAAGCAGAAGAGCCATTGCGGGGAATGAGTTTGACGCGGAATCGATTATCGACGAGAAGGCCCCCTGTTCTTGGGTGTCGCTTTAGAGACCATTTCATTGAAGTAGGAGAGGAGTTTTCTGTCGAGAGAAGGGCAGATTTGCTTGGGTAGGTATGCACGTCGTCCAAGGCAGCCTGAACAAACGGATTCATCATCAAACCTGTACTCCACACACACATGCCGACACCAATTTCACCTTCCTGCTTCGTCTTGAGCGTGAAACATCCTCCATCACTATCCGGATCCACGGACCCCGGTAATCCGGGTTGGAGTGATTCAATATGATGCTCGGTTTTGATCTGGATACCATCGCGTTTGAAGAGGTTGATGGCGTAATCGGCAAGGGATGCATCAAACATGGGGAGGATCTTGGGAGCGACATCATAGATGGAGATTTTGATGTGCGGGATGAGACTAGGGTACAGCTTTCTAAGATCTTCGTGGCAGAGATCGAAAAGCTCTGCAGCCAATTCAACGCCCGTTGCTAGATATATCAGCGGGTAATGCGTGGCAAGGAGGAATGGTGACTTACGACCACCTCCTACAACAGCGAAATTTAGGAGTTGGTCACGGAGTTTTGCAGAAGTTGTTGGGCAGGATGCTGTTTCGAAACCTGAAGTATGTCAATGCGGATCCAGAGCTTGGCAATTAGGGTGATACTTACATTCAAGAATCCGCTTTCTAATCTTTCGAGCATCACCAACATCCTTCAAGAAAAACGCATTCTCCTTTACACCGGCAGTATTGAAAGTTTGACTGTAGCATCCAACTGCGATAACCAACTTGTCATAATCCAGCTCAAATACCTTTCCCTTCTTCTTGACGCGGAACGACTGATCTGCCTCAGTGATACTTGAAGCCTCATAGGCCTTCTTTGATGAATGCAGCGGTCTTCTCGCATTCAGCTCTTCAACAGAAATCTTCTTTTTGTTGAAATTGACATCATCTGCCCAGCCTTGGAAGAACTCGACACCTTTTCCGCTTGCTCGGACGGACTCGAGAGTATTTCGGAACTCGAGGGTGCCGACAGCTGTTGAGGCCAAGAGTGGGGTGAAGACGAAATATGATCTAGGTGATACGACGACGGTTTGAAATTTTCTTTTGTCTAATTCTCGTGATAGGACGAAGCCAGACCAACTGTAGGCAGTGAGAAGCTGACTGATGATATTACAGCAGAGGGGGGTTGCCCTGATCCCAAGATAACTACACGTTCACGATCTGGAATCCGTCAGTATAATTAGGAAAGTAGAAAAGGGCAAGCGAACTTGCCTCCCTTGGAAGCATCAAGTTCTTGCGTAGAGACACCTCTTCTCAGAAGCCCTTTCAATATCGGAGCTTCTCGAAATGTACGCGTATTTCTCACACTCACATTCAAGATAGAATTCATGTCTAATTAAAAACTAAAAGAATAAATAAAGAGATAGAAAAAGATCTTTGACCTTTCATCTTAGAAGTGACTCTTGAACTTAGACAAGCGGAATTCCACTTGAGGAGAGAGGTCCGATTCATCCGAGTCCTGGGACCCGCTAACCTAGTTTTCAGGTGACCTCTTTGTACTCAAGGGAAATGGATAGTCCGTGAGAAGATAATGGGGATTGGATGTAGATGAATATCTCTCGGTCCTTTTTTCTTCCTTTTCGGGTAAACTCGCATGTGCTGTAAGATACTATGTACCAGCTTTGCGTGCCGAGGACCATAAGTTGGGACGCTAAGACGGGAAATGAAGGAATACCTGCAATGTCAACAAGAATAACTGAGGCTCAACGCAGGCTTGGTTTACTACGAAAGGAAACCCCATCGGCAAGAGAGCTGAAGGAACGAAGAGAATAAATGTGAAGGATAACAATCTATCGAGCAGAGCTCGTTTACATGTTATTTCGAAATCAGATATGCATAGGCATAAAAATGCCAAGCGAGGGATTGAGGACTCATTCGCAAGGCTGAACTTCCCAAATTCGCGATCGGCCCCGGATATTGCCATCTCGACTTCCATTAAACACGACAGCAGCGCCATGTATTGATCGATCATGGCACCAATCCGCAGATACTTGCGTATCACCAAGTTCTCTGTCCTAGAATGTCGCGTCTACCTCGATAATCCATCTCTCGCAGAGAGCTGGCTTATCAACCCCCGCAATCCAGTACTGCCACGCGTCATTGAAAGTGTTCGCCCTCTCGTTTTACCCAAGCTTCGCGAAGAGAATGAGCGTAGCAAGGGTAAAGGAAGCAAGAAGAAGAAGGGAGTTAAGGATGTCGTCGTAGAAGGTATGGGGGGGTCCAGACTCTGCCCTTGGAAGAGGAACTGATGTGTGCAGAGGATTTCGAGGTCTCCATTTTCTTGACAGAAACCAGCACGAGGCATTCTCTCCTGAACAAGCAGAAGACTTTTCGAGAGCCAAATAAGGCAGCTATACAGTCGAACTCCTCGAGACTCACAGGTGGTACCGGGGATGCGCCTATTGAAGTCGAGGATGGGCCGGCTATCGCACAGGAGGACAGCGACGAGGGATTGAACCTACAAGACCTACCTGAGGCAGACGATATTGAATCTGAGGACGGTTTGTTTCTCGACCAGGAGCCCCGTAGACCCAAACGAACACGAGCTACAGCAGGCGTGCCCTCTGAATCGTCGAGCCCAGGTGTCGAGCCAGTTCCCAAGCGCAGGAAGGACAACCAGGCCGAAGAGGCTAGCGACGACAAGAAAAAGATGGCAATGGATACAACATACGATGGTTTCGCTATCTACGGCCGCGTACTTTGTCTGGTGGTTAAACGCAAGGACAAGAAAAGTAACGCACCAGCAGCACTGAGAGGCGGCCAAGCAACAATGGAAAACTGGATAACATCTACGCAATTGCCGCCACAAGAGGACGAGTGATACGAATGACAATTCTAGCTGGCGGAAATAATAGACCTCGGCGTTGTCTCTTCTCTTCTGATACACGACGATCATTGGCGGGGTACGGGCGAGCAACACAACCTTGACATTCCACCTCATTAATCTGGTGGCATCTGCAACATAGCGCGTGTTATTGCCGCAGTCAGACGAGGAGGGTAACATGTCACGAGCTTAATGTTCGTCAGCATGTTACAGACGGATGATCTTTCGCGTGTTTTGCCATCGAGGAACAATCCCATAGTCAGTCAATGCTTGATGGGGATGGCTGATCGGTGTTTCATCTGGTAGCTCAAACAGCGTACCCGCAAAGCTATTTCTAAAGTATGAAGCTACCGTCCGAAGGCCGACCAAGGATTTCGCGTGCGGCTTCCTCAGTGTATTAAAGAGGACGAGTAGTGGGCAGAGTGCAGTATTTCTTCCTGCAGAAGCGGCTCGGCGGGTTCGTGAAACTGGTCGATGTCTGAGCAGGGCGCTTATTTTCAAATACACCACAAAGTCAACTGAAGAACTTAATCCACGGCACTTCCACTTGGCCCTTCAAATGCCGCTGCAAGCGTAAGGTTTGTTTGGATACTGTATCCACACAGTCCAATGTCCGCCATTGGAAAAGACACGAGATATTTTGAGAGCCTGGTCTTGGATTATCTTCATGAGCACGCAAGGCTTCACTTACTTTAACGCTGTACGCAGTCTTCAAACGCTGGCATCCTATGCTGGCTTCATGGCTCAGGCCTCTTCTGCTCTTCTTTGAATAGCATATTGCTACATCTGGCTTTCCGTCTGCTTATTTTCTAACCTCGCAGGCACGTCATCAAACTTCGTTTCCTGTAAGACTAAGAATACCAACTTACTGTACATACGAAGTACCGAGATCAGCCCGATGAGAGTCTCACGTCAGAACTTGCCCTGGGACTGGGGGGAGGGGCGGGAAGCTGGTCATGCTTACATGTATGCACGATTGACTCATAGTTTTGGATTTCAAGATACTTCGTACCTCACGAAGGTACATACTTGATTTCCCATCTATGCTCTCACCGCCTTAGACACGCGAAATCTTGGGGCATTGAAGATGTCTCCATATTTACTTGTCCTCCCTACGGTACAGTGTCAGTTAGCACGAGGCTGACGTCCGTGGAGCAGTACTTCGTATGAACTATCAATTTATTTCTCGCATTGTTTCTAAGGCTGAAGAAGTACCTTTAGTACAAGCGAAGACCGGATATTTTTGAAGATAGTGCTTCATTTGCTTGTATCATGAAGAATTACGCACATACAACCCGACAAACTCTCTGTTGGAATCAGTCACCAATAGAGAAATGCCGAGATCATAATACATACTCGCATTTATATACTGCCTTTCTGACAATAAGACGAAACAGGAGTGGGACATCTCTTCACAACTCACCGCTTTACTTTTTTTCAAAAAAAACTCCAAATTTCGAATTTCTCCTGACCCACCCAGAGCTCCGATTCTTTCCTTCCATTTCATTTCTAGAAAACAAATTTCACTTCGACTGTGGTCCGTGAGGATTTACACGGTCCACCATTGCACATCACCACCATCTTGTGCAAGTCCCAACAATAATAATAATCTCCTTTTTCTCTTGTGATGAGATCAGATCCACTCTTTCAAAAATTTCTGAAGCGAGATGAGGGAAGGGAATCAGTAAGTTCTGGAAATAGCATCACTACAATATTGCTACTTCGTACTTCGTACTAGTAGTATGATAGAGGCCAATTCCTGCTCCGTGCCCGATGACCCATGCCGTGCCCGTACCCCGGAAATAAATAAGTACAGTAGCTGGGAATATATTTTTGAAAGGGGAGAAAAATATATGAAACGACGAACAATCACGTCACGTTCACGATCTCTCGCCCCCTGTTGTCAGACATCAGGAACCGTACTTCGTATCAATTGACGAAAGTGGGGAGGGAGGGAATCCTTTTGGGAGATCGAAATATTGGGGATTACGATCTGGCACTTCACCGCCTTTGCGAAAATAGGTCATAGGGATACATACAGCTGTACTTCGTACAAAATTCAGGGAAGATGCCTGTGATGTGAAGTGGAGAAAACGGGGTACAGTACGGTAGGGATTAGGTATGGCAGGGCAAGGTAAGGTAAGGTAAGGTAGCCCTATCCACGTGGGAAAAGATGGGAAGGGGGGCGGCTGAAGGCTGAATAATAATGGAGTACAGTAATAATGAAAAAGGGTCTCAAAACAATGTCTCTGCCTTCATGTGATGAGATGAGATACAGTAGTAGATGGGTCTGGTTATGTATGTGGGGGGATTGAGTGGGTCGATGATTTATTGTTGTATATACATGTTTGAGTAGGTATAGTACTAAGTATGATATGATAACTGTACTATGAGTATGGCTATGGTTATGATTGTAGCCGTGGTTGTGACAGTAAATCTCACGTTCCTGATGGATTTCCTGATTATGAAAAGAAGTATTAACTAGTACCATAACCAGGAGTAGGAAAAGGAGTTCTAGAAAGAGCGGTACGATGAGATGATTCCATCTGATGCTCTACTCTACTACCTACTTACAATACAGTACTAGCGAGAGCTCACAGAATTACAGTGGTTAACCGATTATTATACTGGATTTCCATCATGATCACAACAGCCGCATCTGAGTTTCAACTACGAGCCTATTTTAGATATGCCGGAGATATCATCTGGCCATCGGCAGTTTTTTTGGTTTCTGGAAGTTGGTTTATATAAATTTTATTCTTTGTTATGTGATTTGTATACCAGGATTTGGTCGGTCTCAGTGCAGATATATAAACATATTTCTCATACAGGGTAGGTACTACTACTCCCCTCCCCTCCCCTCTAGGTCATGCCTCATCTGTATTATTCCTATTCCTGCTGATTTGAGTTAATTCAAGTCTGGGTTTGCTTCAGTTAATCCATATTCTGCTCGCTTACAGTACTATAGTGCGTTGGGTTTAGGCTTACTCGGAGCTTGAATGAAATGGAGAGATGATGTGTTTGTTTTGTCATGTTTTGTCTCAAGCATGTAGTTGTTAGGTATACAGTATATTGACAGGAGTATTAACGATGAAGCATGAATGACCTGAATATACCCCCTCTTTCTTCGCTCTCTCTCTCCCCCTCTCCTTAGACCGATACACATAGATTGACCTACGATAACTTGATCTAAATGTTACGGTCAATTTATATACATATATCCAACCCCTTTATAAGTTCTTCGCTCAATTCGTTCATTCCAAGCGGAAATCATATCGTGAGAAACCCGGTCTATAGTATTTTTCATACCCGCAATTTATCGTACAGCTTCGAAAGACGGCTGTTGAGAAAAACCCGGGTTCATGTACTGTATCTAGGTATATACATATCTACAAAGCCCGACCCATCCACTCGCCTGTCCGCCTGCAGCAGCAGCAGCAGAACTACAGTAGGTACTAGGTACAGTACATGTATTCAATGTCAGTACATCCATATATCTCCAATGGGAATCAATCAATCACTCAATAATCACTCATACCTCTAATCTCGTATCACGAGCCTGAGTAAACAACTCATAAACACAAACACAAGTATAAACCTAAATAATGAAAGAAACACCTCAACTCGCGCGGTCGCCCCCGGATGAGATCGGAATTAATAATTGGGATCGGCAGTGAACAAATCGTTTGAACAATGAAGAAATATTAGAGTTTGTACTTTATGCTTCGTAACTCTGCTTTTTCCCCGCTATATACTTTATTTTCTAGAACCCTTGTGTAGATCATCGACCTTGTTGCATGTAAATGTATTACATTCCAGGTTAATAATAATGTATGCTTGCTTGCTATTATTTTGGATACGAAAAAGAGGAATAAGATTTGTGAGAGCTTTAAAAGCGAGGATATATATAAATACATATATTTAGTATGGTATGGGGTATGATGGTGCGTGATCATGCTGAAGTGAAGAGCTGTGCTGTATAATAGCATGGAAGTATGATGGATATGTGATTATGAAGGAGAATTGTTGTGCTATGGTTATGTTGAGGGTGCTGAAGGGTGTTATTTTGGTGCCAAGTAGCTGGGGAGATAGAATTGAAGTACCTGCATTCATACTTGAATTACATGTAATCCTTGACCACTGCACTTGATTTTCATTTATGTTTCTCCTGTTCACGTCAAGGCAATTGAAGTACAGTACTTACTCACTTCATCAACTTGAACTTACCTATCAGCCCTTTTCCACTCTTTTCAAACCTCTCCTCTCTCCGCCTTGCACACTTCTTCTTTGCACCACATTCTGCACCCCGTAATACCATGTGCATGCAATGCAGACTTCATAGCCAGGTAGCCGGAAACAGCATCAACGCCCCCTGAACGCAGCTCTCCAATACTACCAAGTACCTAGTATATAGTACAGTACAGACCCGCCCTCTTCGTAAACAAAGCTACTGTACGGACACTAGGGGAGGTTTATTTCATTTCATTTCATTTCAGGATTTTCGTTCCTGGTTCCTGGTTAAGGAAGATTCTTTTCTTCTAGAACAAACAAACAAACGGGAACTAGGTACTGGGTTGTTCGGTAGAAAGGTAAGGCCAGGTGGAAAGAAAGAAGCTAGGTACAGTACTGTACGGTAGTTCTAACGGCTGGAGAAGAAAAAAAAACGCCCCAAAACAAAATACTTGAAAAAGCTATTATTAAATTTTAATCAAACGAGTTTTTTTCTCTCTTTTTTTCTCCGAATTTTTTCTTCTTTCCTTTGGTTTAATTTCCGAAATGAGATTATTTCAATCCTCTGTACGGTGTCTTGCAGTACGTAGTGTAGTATCCTTCCTGTCTGTCGGGAATTTTGTTCAAGGTGGATGCGAGGATGTTTCTGCAGTACAGATATTCCCTGCCTCAGCGTGATCGGGAATGAAAAGTGGCTTTTGTTTCTCTTGGTTTTCTAGTACTGTGCTGTACGAGGACAAGGATATTCCTATTAGAAAATGGATTTTACTTGATAATAATGAGTAGAATATGAATATCCCTACAGTAGTCAGCATAGCTGCTTCGTGTACATCTTGCGTGACCAAACTATTCAAAGCAAATGATCAAGGGAAATCCCAAATCCCAAGTCCCAATCTGAAACACCGTTTCATCTCATCGGAGAGAAATATGTTACATACTGTACTGTACTACTTCGTACCTGACGTAGTTGGTACGGCGTACTGTATGACGAATGATGAATTGTAAAAGGAGGCTTAGGTGGTATGTACATTTATTGTGTGTTACAGTACTGTGCAATTACAATATGCTGAGAGGAGGGAGAGAAGGGGCAAGCTTTCGGGATGCAGCACATTGAGGGTAAGAGACAGATCTCACCTCCTTTTCTTTCTACTTACTGTCTCTTTTTCTCGTCCATGTGCTCGTGTATGAAAACTTCATTTACCAATCCCTTTATCTTGTTTATTTCGCTTGCCTGCCCGCCTGCCCGTGTCGATATCTATCTTTTCAACCCTCTCATCTACCATCAAACATCGACATAACCTAAAAAAAGAACGTACGATCCTATCTCGCTTTACTGCATTGTACTGTACTCTTCTACCTAAACTTGTGACAATAATAATGAGAACTCCGAAGTGTTTTTCGGGTTTCCTTTAAACTTCTAGCTGGGTATTGAATTTCACTGTTTAAGTACGAAAGTACAGTACAGTTCAATTAATAGATTAATAGGTATACTAATAAACAAACCAAGCAACCAATTTCGCACTTTTACTTGATCGACTATGCAGTGCATTTGAAAGTACAGTAAGTACCACATATGCACTTCATATGCCGTAATACAATACGAACGCGATACGTACCGATCCACCTCCTCACCCCCCCTTTATTCGATCTAAAAAAAAAAGAGTTCCTTCGAAATTGCTTCTGGAAGATTAAGGTGGGTCTCGCTTCCCTTTTGCTGGGAAAAAAAAAGGGAGAAAAAAAAAGGAGAAGAGGGGGAAAAATAAGAAGGAAAAAAAAATCTCTTGAGGCGAGATGAGGTTGTTGGGATCAGGGTACCTTTTGTTTGTATGGGTAACCTAGGGATAGATCGGATCGCATCGGAT
Source organism: Ploettnerulaceae sp. D365 (assembly GCA_003988805.1). NCBI lineage: Eukaryota > Fungi > Ascomycota > Leotiomycetes > Helotiales > Ploettnerulaceae > Ploettnerulaceae sp. D365. The sequence continues at coordinate 136,314 of QYAL01000066.1, forward strand.
AGGGATAGGGATACTTAGGGCTGGGTTCTAGGGGTGAAGGATGGGATGGGATGGGAAGGGAAAAGGCGGTGATGAATGAGGTGAGGCGGTGAGAATGAATGTGTTTTCATTTTTTCATTTTATCTTCTCAATGAATTTTTATTCTTGTTATTATTATTAACTCTCTCTCTCTGGCTTTAGATAGTACAGTATAGTTTGAGTTTACAAAGGAAGTACGAATACTGTACCATGTATGGCATTTTTCTTTGAAGACGTTTTTATTTTTGGATTTCAACTCATGATAGCGCATGAGAACAGATAAAGGGGGGTGGGGGGTTCATTTCACATGATATTATTATGTACAGTACAGTACTGTCAGTACGAGCAGTGACGGTTTGTTGAGTTTGTCAATTGCCATTTAGCTTTACCACGGACCGACTGCCGGACAAACGGCAGAAGCAGTAGGTTCAGGTTCAGGTTCAGGTTCTTTTACTGTACTGCACTACTATGCCGAGGTATATACTTCGTACTCCTTGGATTGGACGGGGCGGCAGCGGGTGGCGGCAGATGAAATAGTGTTTTCCGAAAATCTTCTTTCCCTTTTGCCGGTGGGGCTTGCTTTCATTTAAGTTACAGTACATGTATCTATTTTCCTATTATAGTACATACTTTTTTTGAAGGAGATGAACGAAACAGCGATGGTACTTCCGTAACTTTTCCTTCCCTTTCCCTCTGAAACAGCCGGCTCACGGCAGTTGTCAGTGAAATCTGTCGGCTCTTGATACTAAGTTTAACGCTTTGCTTCATGTTGTGATGCAGAGAATAATAATACAGTACTGTTCTGTACCTGCCGAAAGTATGTAATTCTTGTACGAAGTATCAAGTACATGTACGAGGATATGTAGGTGAGTGAGTTTCCCGCCTGAGGGTTTGTCTGAACCCTAATATTTGGAGAGCCGAGGTTTTATCTCCCCGGGCCGCCCGCCCCTGGCATACACACAATGATAATGCGAACAAATAGGTAGATGAATGATAGGGCAGGGCATACCATAAGAAAGTTACCTATCTTCACGATGCCCTTTACGCATCTTTTTTATTATTATCAAAGTTTGCAGTAGACTTCGGCTCTGCCGATGCCGATGCAAATGCCGACGCCTAGTGATTCCACATCACATCTAGCTGAAAGTAAAGCAAAGGCAAGGCAAAGCAAAGCTTGATATGATATCAATCCGAAAACAGACTGTCCCTCTATGATTCAAAGAGGAAACATTAGGGATAAAAAATATATATCTAATAGATATCAATACCGAAAGAAAAATCTTGCCTTTTCTTTTCTTTCAGCTGAGCAAGGCTGGAACGGCATTACTGTATTTAGCCGAATTACAGTACAGTACAGTACAGTATTGGATCCCAAAGATCAAGGCGAGCTGAATAAATTTTAAAGGTTGAAAAGCACTGCACCTAGACAGTTACAGTAGAGTAGTTAGTACGAAAGTTTCGGTGCGGCAGCTGTGGCACATGTTCTTCGGCAGTGGGAAAGTGAAAGGTTCTGGGATATTGCTTGTACGGTAGAGAATAGAATAGATTCATATCGGTCATCATGGATAGGTAGGGTAGGGATATGGTATGGTATGGTATGGTATGGATGATAAAAGAAAGGTTGGAAGGCGGGAAGTCATTATTATTGTGTAGCTGAGAGTTACAGTTGAAAAAAGCTTTCTCTGGTTTTCTTTTTGGGTTTATGATGGAGTACAGTAAGTTGCAGTATCAGAATAATTATGTATGTATTGGTGATCTTCATTTTCATGTTATGTACTGTGGCACCCCACCCCACCCCCCCTATCCCCTATCCCCTATCCTCCACTTTCCCCCTTGCCCCTTGCCCCTTGCCCCTTGCCCCTTACACAGGGCGAAACCCGACGTTGAGGAAGCGGAGCGATGATCGTGGGTACAGTGATGTAATTTTTAGTATGAAGTATGGAGACCTGCCCTGGTCACCGCTTGTCGCTCTGTTACTGTTACAGACAGTACCGGGGGAACGGTGTAGAGAAAAGATTATTGGGAGGAAAATAAATAATAAATAAATAATAAAATATAAAATTGAACAAGTAAAGGAAATGTCGGTAAGGCTGGTGCTGAAGTGGGGGTTAAGGGTCTGGTGGATACATGTACATGTACTGTAGAGATTCCCAGGGATTTCGATGGGTACTTTACGGTGTGGAGGAAGAGGAGCGGTGAGATCACACTTTGTCGGTTTACGAAGTATGAGGTGATGAAGATGTTTGGGCGGCTTTGGTGATCATAATCATGATAGCGATAGGTATGTAGCAAGGAAGGATGTTGATTGGAAAGAAAGATGCTGTTCGGTGGAGAGGATGGGGATGAATGGTATGAATGAGTCATGATTCGTAGGTACAGTAATTGGGCAAGCGAGAATACATAGCATCATTTGACTTTGTCTTTTGGGTACAGGTACAGGTACAGGTATGTATGATTCACTCACTGTCTCTTTCTTTCGTTTTTCTCGGGATACATGTACTGTACATGTATGATCTCTGATGCCACGCGTTTCCCTTCTTCCTTGGGTCGAACGAGTAAGTATGACTGGACAACTGCATATTTCACATGTACATGTACATGAACTAGTTCGAGGAAATATATGTAATGGAACTTTCTTCTTTCACGAGGTAAGCATGTGTGCGTGCATGCTTGCATACATACTACATACACATGCACCGTAACTCATTGATGGGTGGGATGGGATGGGATGGATCTAGGGTAGGTATGGTAACAGTACAGTACAGCACTGTAACATCGCTGATCGCTAATACATGCACTGTATGGCATGACATGATACATACATACATCTAGTACAGTAGCGATAAGGAGCGGTACGATGATTGCTGGATAGATGGATGAGCGAGCGAGCTGGTGTGTAGAACTAATGAATAAGGATGATGATATACATATCTGCTCGTTTCGTGTTTCCGATGATCTAATCTAGATCTTCTGTAGACCATCATTATCATCATCATCTTTACAGTACAGTACAGTACCCTCTATCCAGTACAGTACAGTATCACAACCAGCCGATCCATCCCCGAGCCTGCTGATCAACAGGGGCGCAGACACAGACGTAGAACATCAGGGCAGGGCAGTATCGCATCTCAACAGTCTGATGATCAGTCCGTTCGTTCCCCACTCCTTGCCCTTGCTCATGAACATCAGTACGAAGTATGAAGTACGAAGGTACAGTACTGATGTTCTGACGTTTCAGATTATGAGATGAAAAGAAAAAAGGTTAAACTGATACAGTACTGTACATGTAATTGATCACAGAATAGTATTATATTACTGTGATTAATGATGATGGTGTTGATGAAGCGTGATAGCCTGCCTGCTTGCCGGTTAGCTAGCTAGGGGGAAAGTAATTAAGTAGGAAAATCCCATAGAGGGGCTGCAGGCGGACAAGCAGGCAAGCAGAAATAAGTAGAAAATAGAAATAGAAATAGATGCGATGCAGGGGCGGCCCGCAAGAGGGAAGAGACGGGCGTCATACTATATGAGCCTCAGCCTTGTCTCAAGGGAGGATTTGCAGTTGTGCAGTACATAAAATAACACAGCATATGGCATATTGGCATACGAGACGAGATTCGCTATGGTAGGCCCGAGCCCTGAGCTTCTTTTATGGAATTATGTATTTTATTATGTATGGTATGGTATGTTGTGGAATGGAATGCATATATATATGCTATGCAGTAAGATGAAAGGAGATGGATGCACATGGAGATGGAGATAAGACTCGGGATCGGATCATGAACATGACACCCTCCATGTTTTCTTTTCTTTTTCATGTGCGTGTGTGTACATTAATCGGAAATGTAAGCAAGATACAGTACTGTACATGTTCCTCTCCTCTCTCTTCCTGATTACAGTACTGTAATTGTTGCTCGGCTCACCGGCATGGCTGGCTAGCTGGCTGGCTGAGAGGCTGAAAAGTTGGAGCATGCAAATGCAAAAGTAAACAAAAAGCAATAATTCATGATGCAGATGCAGATGCAGATGAAGGTTACACTGAGAAAGAGAAGAAAGAAGAAAAGAAAGAGAGACAGACATTCGATGCACGCACGGCTTAGGGGAATTTCTAGTGATACAACGTACTACAGAACAGAACAGAACAGAACAGTACTGTCAGCATCATCATCATCATCACAAGGCTACTTACTTACTGCTGCTGTATGTAACCCAACCAATTGCTGTAAGCCAAGAATTAACCCAGCCAGCTCAGCCCAGCCTAGCTAGTCAGCCAACCCGATTTCCTGGAATGAACATGTGGGTTTCGTACTACATATCATATCATATCATATCATACATGTACAGAATGTAATACAGTACAGTACTTACCATACGGGGGGGATATAAACAAGGGGGATTGATGATGATCTCGTACAACCATTTTCAATACTTCGTGCTTCGTACATATCCCAACAGAATGGATCGAGATCGGAATCAGAATTTTTGTGGTTTTGGTGATTTTTGTGATTATGAGGAGGGGCCTTTTTTGGGTTGGTGAGACCTTGTACGATGTTCTGTACTGTACTGTATCACAAGTAGAATCAGAGATACAGTACTGTAGAGAGAGCTACAGAAGAGGCGTCCGTCATTTAGATTTGATTTGATTCTGCATTTCAGAAATTCCAAATTCTGCATGGGTTCCACATGTTTTGTTTATTTTGTTCTTGTTGAAATATATACTGTATGTACAATACGGTGTATTCGGATTTTTATTTGTATTCCTTTATGTATCGTGGAAAGAATGGGGGGGATTTTTTTTTGGCGCTGAATATATATATAGATATATGCTGGAATATGAGAAGAATACATGTATGTATATCCTGTATCGTCTGGTTAATACTTAAGTGGAAGTCGACTGATGCGCTGAATGAAGTATTAGGATTTGGGATGTACTGTACGTCCCTTACCGTGTACGCACAGGGGGGGACACTGTAAGCGAGAGGAGGAGAGAGATTACAATATTGATTGCGATCGATCAATAGTCCCAAATCAGTACAGTACAGTAATTATGTGTGGTATGACGGCCATGAAATTCCAACTTCCAAGTATATACTCGAGTACATACTGTAAAGTAGGTCTAGATCAAGCCACGGGATGGGGTATGTATGTACGTATGTATGACAAGGAAAATTAATTATTGATCGTCGTCTTCTACAGTAAAGTATTTATTGCTCCTGCATTCCCCAATATATGTACCGTAAAAGAAGGTGGCTTTCTTCAGCCTTCTCTCCTTTGGATTGATGAGAGAGGCTGAGGCTGGATTGGGGACTGGGACTGGGGTAGGTATATGTAGTACATGGAGGTCGATCAGGGACTTTTGATGTGGTGAGTGAGTGCAATAATATGGAAAAGGAAGTGGACGGGAGCTTTGGGGCCAGATGGGTGTCGGTTCGCGGGCTACGGGTTACGGGTTACGGATAACAAGGCATTGTAGGTGGCTGATTTGGATACAGTTGGTGAAGTTGGTTCGGTACGATAGTTGGTTAGTTGGTTAGTTGGAAGATCTATTTTCGATAAGGCTGCGTGCCGTAAGTAATTACAGTACTATATTATATCTCTGATCGCAATAATATATCTATAATAATAATAATATCTGAAAAGCCGAATCAAGCATCAAATCAATGGCATGTGAAAATTAACGAGTGGGTTCATTTCAAATCATTATAATTTACAAAGATATAACAAAACAAAACATCACATCACCTCACTGCTATTATTACAGTAATCATTTTTTCTGCCCATCTCCCATTTTCTGCCATCTCCTTTAAACCCCTTTCAGCAATTGGGAGAGGGGGGATGGGGGGGAGGGGTGGCACCAGCTGACTACTGACTAAATATCATATCAGCCAGCCTTTTTGCCCCTATGTAGCTTAACGTCAGGTCATGGAGGCGGAAAAGGGGAATTTACTAATAATAATAATATTGGCTTCATCCTTAGCTTGGTCATCCCTTTCATACCATGCCATGCCATGTCATGTCATGCCCTCTTCCCTCCCCTGTCCTGCCCTGTTTACCCTGTCAAACCCTCCCTGTATCCCTGGAATTTTCATCGACAGGGCTCCCACGCTATGGGTGTTTCATTTTCTTTGTCTTGTCCAGCTGTCACCTGCTTTTTCTTTTCCTTTTCCTTTTCCATCCTTCTCTCTCTCTGACGCCGATCCGAGCTCGAGCTGGGGACCCTTAGCGTGATGAGCACCGAAAAAAGTGTTGGTGCTCATAATAATTTCCCCAGAATGCCTTTTGCTGAACTGGTCGGAACTGGTCTGGATACATAAAGCGACCTGATCCCCCCAAAGCTGATCAGCAGGAATTCACAGACTTGCACAGAATATTCAGAAACTTCACCAGCCTTCACTCAATTCACAGAACATTGGATCAAGCAATCACCACCATCACCACACACCACCATTACTACTACTACCACTACCACCAACTTTCCACAGGACTTTTATACCCTCGCCGTCCTCCACCAACAAGAACCAGACTTTGATATCTTCAAAGTTGAAAACATCTTCAACTTCCTACTCTCAGCCATCAATCACCACATATCAAAAATGCCTGCCCACCGCCCCTCGCAACTCCCTCCCTGCCCTGGTCCCCCACCCAGCCGTCCTCTCCCACCTCTACCAAAGTAGAGCTACCGACCTCGAAACCTCCAAACCACAACCAACTCCTCGATTCAAGATTCGAGATTCGCCCCAGCGGATCCGAACTATTCATTCGGACATGACTTGACCTCTGTCGGTCAATTGGCACATCTTCCTCCACAGCAACCATCTGCATCCTCGTCATTAATGGAATTTCCCGCAATCAATTACTTCGAAACTTCGATTCCACATCTCGAACTCATCCGAATACCATTCTTCGATATCTCCTCCGCGAATACGCACACACCCAATACGAGAACTCAGACCCAGACCAAGACACAGCCTCGTCGCCTCATCCAACCCATACACTATACATCCACGTGAGAGCTGACATGCATAATCCCACCAAACGCACATGCGAATCGATTCAAATCTTCCCTCCTAAAAGTTCACCATGCAGCTCCCGCCCTCACCAGCCTCTCTCCTCTCCACCAATTGGGCCCCCCAACGAATCTCCTCACACTAGACTCATCATTGGACTCAACTACATCGACGGGAATAATGCATGGCGTGCGATTTCCTTGATTGCGCTCTTGGGCGCACATGCGGCACAGCAGCCATCGTGACCTCGCATCGACAAGCCAGCCCATATCCCCTCTACAAGTCTGCCTATTGAGGATCCATTCATCTATCTATCTATCTATCTACCTCGCTTGATATCTTTTTGATTTCTCAGCCATTCACATCCACATCCACACCCACGCTCACGCCCCTTCTCTTAGGGTATGATGGGGTCTTCGGTTGCAGCGCAGGACGCAATATGCAGTTGACGGCTCTGATTTCCCATACCTCATTTTTGGGCACACTCATCTCGCATCGCACTTTTCGATGGTGTATCTTGTACAACAACGCGCTGGACCGTCCCGGCGCTAGCCACTCTTCTTGTCTTCTCTCTCGTTATCATACCCCGGCACGCATCCAGATTGGACGGCCCACCTTGTTTTTGTCGATTTTTTATTTTATTTTATTTTTTAGCTTCTGTATCATTACCCCTCTTCGGGATTTCATCAAGGAGGAGGGAGAGGAGGGGGGTTATATAGGGGGGGGGGTTTACTACATGGTGATGGTGGGACGATTGGCGTTTCTTTTGCTCACAGGGAGAGGATGGGAGGCTCTTTGGGACAGCTGGGATAGACGGGAGATTTGCCATCGCACGGTTTTACCAGCAGGCAATATCATGCACATTGAATGAAATACACAGCTTCATTCGCCCGGCTCACGAGCTCGAGGCTGAAGCATCCTTTTAATCTATCTACCTAATCAATTTCTTCAAAACATATACATGTTTATCCAAATCTGCGTATTCCCACCATTTATTGAGATTATCAAGTGCAATCTTCGCGCCACAATACAGCCAGCCTCCCCCATCATATCCTCGCATCACATGAACCCCATACCATCTCTTACTTACTTGGTATATATACTACTACTATTAACATATTAACCCCTCCTTCCCTTCCCCTCTTCTTCTCCTCCCCTCCTCCTAGCTGCATATTTACACATACATACCACTAGGTATTCCTCTCAAACCCATCCCATCTCACCCTCTCTTATCCCATCCCCCCCCCTCTCTCTCTCTCTCTCTTCTCCCACCCACACAGACACACGTCCACCCACACATCCAATCCATCCAATCCAATCAATCAATCAATCAATCAATCAACCAAGCCAGCCTTTGCTTCATATAAAAGTATAAAACGCAAATATATAAATAATTAAAATTGAGGGAGGGAAGGGAAGGGGAAGGGCAAGGGAAAGAAGAGAAGAGAAGATAAAGAGGGAGAACTTTTGAAGAAGGAAATTCACCACGGAAATGGCTTGGTTGCTTGAATCTTGAATCTTGAATCTTGAATCTTAAATTGAGTTTCGTAACTTTTCCTTTGCTTTAAATCCACCGCTACCGCCACCCGCTATCCTTCGTACAGCTACTGATTGATTGATCCATATATCCCCCTGTCCTTATCCCTGCCCCGCTTATCTGTCTGTCTGTCTGTCTTGGGAACTTATTTCGTACTGTGTTATATTATATTATATTGTTGGTATGATATGATAATATGGTATCGTGATTAGTAATGATACAATAATATAATATTGTACGGCAGAAAAAGGGGGGGGGGAGAGGGAGATATATGGGACTTTTATGAGGATTGTTTATGCGTGTATTTGTTGTATTATGCTCGGTTAGGAAGGGAGGTAGAGGGGGAGGGGGGGATTGAGATGGGTATTTGATTTAATTTCATCGAGATTAAGATCGAGATCGAAATATATGTTGTTCATTTCTCTTGATTTATTTCATTTCGTTTAGAAATATATTAGAAATATGATATTATAATTCTTTCCTTTTTCATCACAGCTGAAAGAAATCAATCGATCTTTAGTGGGTATATTATTGAGATGAGATGAAAATGATAGATGATTTGATAATCTTGATCTTGATGATGATCTTGATGATGATGTAATTACCTACCCCTCCTCCACTCAACTCCACTCCACTTCTCACCCCCCCCCCCCTCCACTATTCCCCACTCACCCCAATATTAATCCAATCCAATCCAATCCAACTATTTTCAAGAAGAATATTGTGGAAACCTTGGGATGCTGAATGGATTTTGTTTCAGTCATACTGTACATACTAGTATAAGGAAAGACAGAACCAGGAACAGAAACACAGGAACAGGAAACAAGAAGGAATGTAGATCTATCCATCGGGTACTCAGGAACCCGTTCTTTACGTATCCTATCGTATCGTATCGTATCGTGTCGTGCCCCATATTTTGTGTCTTGCCTTGGAAGTATTGTCTTGTGTTCCTGCGGCCGCGCGTTAGTAGATAGAGAGGGGGGGGAAGAAGGGAGAGGTGCGTTTTTGTGGGGTTGGAGAGTGGAGAGTGGAGAGTGGAGAGTGGAGAGTAGAAAGTGGTGAGGGAAAAAGGGAGAGAGGTTGTGATGGGTATGGTATGCATGTAGAAATTTGGCTAGTAAGTGGTAAGTAAGGAAGATGTGTATATGTATCTTCTAATTAGAGTAATTGGCTGTTTACTGGAGATGTGAAGGTGATGAGGCAATAAGAAGAAGAAGAAAAAAATAACAAGAAGAACGAGGGGTCCTCGAGGTTTGTCCGATTGCTGGGATTGATTGGATAGGTATGGGCGTATGGGTGTATGGGTGTGGATGAGGAGGGAGAAGGAAGGAGGAGGAGGAGTCAGCTGTGCTGTCAAAAGCCTGTCATGTGGTGGGTAGGATAAGGATAAGGTTAAGGTTAAAAGAGGTTAAAAGAAAGGAAAAGAAAAGATACTACAGTACTGTACTGTATACCTAGTCGATATCGATGCAAGAAGGTGGAGAGGACCCCTGATCGGCGGGTTGATCATAAATGGAGGGAAGGATGGAATAGATATGTATAGTATAGTACAGTGTGTATCGATCGTCTATTTTTGATACAGACAGATCTAAACAGCTAGATATCGATATCGACCTTTAACTTTGGAATATGGAGCAGGGGAAGCGGGACTTCTCTAGTCGACTATCAAGTATATATGTCCAGTCTATATGTAAATGCAAAGTACTTACTATTTTTTACTAAATCAAGACTCAACGAGGCTCGAGGCTCGAATCCGAGAGAGTGCGTGGTATTTGATGAATGCCAAACGGGAAATGGTTATATAGAGCGGAGGAGATGTCTGCGTGGATGTGTACGTACATGTCCAAGTATGCATCTATATAATATAGTATTTCTCCGTTGAATTGGTGGAATTTCCTTTCTTTCCGAGACACTAGACACTAGAAAGCGAGAAAAAGATATATATTCCCTTTTCCTTTAAATTTCCCCTTGTTCAAAGGAAGCGGGCAGAGCAGAGCAGGGAAGGGCAGGGCAAGATGGGAAAAGAGGGGTCAAATTAAGCGTCTGTAAGTTTTTAAGTGCTGATTACTGATGATCAGCCGGAACGGGGGGCGGAAAGAGGGGTGGCATGGGGGAAGAGAGATCTTTCGGCGAATTAATATACATGTTATTGGAATTAATCAGCGTTTTAATTATATTAATTGTATGTATGTATCATATAGACAGAGAAGATAACTAAGATATATTGATTAGATATTACACAAGGTATCTATATAACTAGATATCTTTCCTTCCTCTATTCCTTTCCCACCATTTCCCGAGAGAAATCTCTCAAATTAAAGCGACCTCGCATTCTCGATCCATCGATCATGCATGCATGCTTGCTTGCAACCTCTACGACGAGGCTTAGGAAGGTTTGACTCATCGTTCTTTTTCCCACATCGAACGGGAAGCTGGGAGGGTGAGGAGGAGGCGAAGCTGATTTGGTTATCTCGGAATCGGATCGAAGTCGAAATCGTGAGGGTGTGCTGCTGCTTTGCTGATTAAGTATTTAGTTTAGTTCTTAGGAAGGGTAGTTTGGGATGGGGTGTGGTGAGTGGCTGGAGCAGCTACCGCTTAGAGCGGGGTAGAGTAAAATATACTAAAATCCGGGTTCGTGGGATTGTTTCTTTTTAGTTTCGAGGTTCGAGTTTGGAGCCCTCATATGATCTTTTCGTGGCTTGGGGTATTGGTGTAGTTGGTGGATTTGTAATTGGGGATTTGTGGGTCGGTGGATGACTGAGTTGATGCTGGAGGAGGCATTGGCCAAGGAATAGTAGCGTTCTTTGTGCTAGTGGGAATCGATTTGGAAAGATGGGATATAGTCGATTGAAGGGGGGGGGGGTATTTAGCATGGCAATAGAGACAGAGAGAGAGAGAATACATGTGAATGTGTCCATCTACGTACTATCATGTCATAATCGACTGCTTCCAGTCCTCTCACCAACTTTAGCTCTATGATGAATGAGTGAGTGCATAAGTCAACTCTTGTTAGGGACTTTCAAATGAGGTGTATAGGTAATTCAAAGTCAATATAGCGAACAGAAATAGAAAAATGAAATGATAGTGATTTCGCCGTTGACAACAGAACTCTAGCTGCGCTCGTCTTCCTTTAAATTTCGCCAAGGTACTTTCAGTATTCAGCACACCGTTTCTTGAAACTTAAAAGCCATATGAGAAGCAGAAGCTTGAAATCCCTTTGTTCAATACTTATTACTTCCAGATTCATAATCTGACTACTCCATAATATGCTCTATTATCTCTTTAATCGTAGCAACAGTAATCTATTGAGAAGAAATTAAAATACGGAGAACATTACTCAAGTTTACCTAAACAGTAAAGAGTCAAGACTAAATTTCACCACTCACCCACCTTCTATGCATGATACCGTTGTATAAAAGATCTCCTTCTGAGGTTTATAGCCTCCCGAATGATATCTCCTTCCCAAGCATTGTGTTCTCTGTCCATTCTGGATCTGGATTCGACCGCTGCGCTGGCGCTCTCTTTCTGGTTTATCTGGTGATGTTGCCAAAGATTCCACTCTACGTAGAAGTCTGCTAATATGAAGGGTGTACGATAACTACTCAAGTGGAGATGAGATGACAATTAACAGATGTGAGATTTTGATAATATTCAGGAAGATATATGTATGCGAGGTGAATTGACAGTAGGCAGAATACTGACAGTAAGGAGAATATTGGCAGTAAAATATATTTCCCTTCAGTTTGCTCCACCAATAGTCTGGGTGTCTCTACAAACGTAACATGGAAGTATCTTCGCTCCTCGAAGCCGAAAGACCAGGACACGCAAGAGATTAAACGGGTATTTAAGAATTTCATGCCGCCCTCACTGTTTGAAGACTTTGGCATTATGCTTGACTTGGTAGCAAGTTAGAAAAGGATATGACCCAGCTTCAATTTATATTCTGAAGCGGAGGTCACGAAGTAGCCCCTCTCGAAGTGAATGTTCCTATAGTTTGGTTATGTATACTGTTACACAGAGTGACAGAGTCAGTGTAATGAAACTCACTCTTGGCTTCTGCACTGCTCAAATTTACCTCCCTATTAAGCTGAGCATAGAGAATTTGAAACGCAAAGGACGTAGTAATTATATGTGGAATGAAGAAAGAATGAAGAAAGAGTCTTGGTGCTTTCTTTCCTTCTGTACCTCACGAACCTTCCTCCAGTCTTCGCATCCATTTCTATCTAAAACCTACATCCGCCGACAGAATCCCATAATCACTTCCATAAGCCCTATGCACGCTTCAATGCTTCACCAACAATTTCAGAATACGACCAGCTGCAGAACTTGACTACATGAATAATCAAATACACCCTTGACAGCCACCAAATGAACGAACCCTAGGAGTGAGGCTGCAGTATCGCATCATCATGATAGAGTGATATGACACCAAACAAACAATTCTTCTCCATTCCAGCTCGGCATGCTAGATGGTAGAAATCCTTTGATCGATCGTTTCCAAATTACACGTGTACAGTGTGCTTACTGAAGATATTCGTAGACATGTGACGTGTTATGCTATGTCTGTCAAAGTTATTAAAGAAGAAGAATACAAAGCATGTACAAACGTTGTCAATGCGAATAATTAGGCTAAAGAATATGATATAATAGTCGAATAGTGCATCGAGTTTGTACCAGATTGGGACCGAAAGATCGAGGGGCTCGCGAATCTCAGGCAATATGGTCCGGTCCGCACCCTAAAACAGCTCAGCAGAGTATATTTTTTTTTTTTAAAAAGGAATCAATTTCTCCCCAACATATCAATCGAAAAGAGACGAAGTGGAAGTCCGATTTGAAGCATTTAATTTAATTTCCCCAAGGAAATAAGGAGACGGCCGATCTCAACCAACAAAGTAAAGGGGCCACTTTTCACTTTCGGACATATAATTTTCCGGTAACGGGTACTGCACTCACTCTCAGCCACAAACATCACAGCCATACATTTCGCAGCCACATTTTCCTGACACCATTGACTATGTATGGTTTCCAAAGAAGACTTTTTATAATGTAGGTACTACGGCTCAGTAACTCACCTCTTCCTTCTATCACAGGAAGTGGAACAGCAAACAAGCTAAAGAATTGTTGTGAATTCTCTAGCCAAGACCGACGCCGACCGACGCCGACCGACGCCCCACCATTTACTTTCCCTCTTCTCATACATAAAACCAAATTAACACTAACACAAACATGTATCCAATCACAACAAAGGCTGTGATAGCTCAGTGGTAGAGCGGAGGATTGCAGTTCACCACTTCTCCTCAGGTCATCCGTTCAATCCGGGTTCGCAGCTGATCTTTTTCTTTTTACATTTTGTGTTTATATAAATTTTTTCGTAGTTTTATTTTGTGCGACAAAATAAGACTGGTTTGTTTGTGCAGAGACACACGCATGTATGTATGTTTGTGCGTTATTATTTGTTTGTATGGTTTTTTTGTTGTTGTACAGGTGGCTGTCAGCAGCCGAGGTTTTGCACGGTGCTGTGCCGGGCGGGTACATTAGGGCTAGAATTGGTGAAGAGAGAGAGTTCTCTGAAAGCTTGTCATGTTGCCTTTCTCAGAAGGTTGTTTTTGTATTTGTTCAGCTTTTGATATATATCTTTTTTATCTGGAAGAAGGATATATAAAAGCAACATCGATTTACTTCACTTCACACCTTTGTGAAAACCCCCGCCCTCCCCATCTCCTCCTATTCCGCGAAAGCAATAAAGCTTACCTCCAGCTTTCGCGGAAACGATACAACGCTCACTGCCATATGCATCCGGTCGTGCAACATCTGCAACATCCCAAAATATATCCTCCAATCTAGTAGATAATGAAGCTTCTACTATATAAACGGAGAGACAGACAATCATGTTTGACACGCATCGCAATACTTCATAGAATCCTAAGTATTGGGAGAGATCTGATTATCATACATATTCATCCGACGAAACTTCTTTCATAGTTGGTTGCCCTTGGGCTTTTTGACATATAAACTTAAAAATATATCTATCTCAATGAGTCCTTCTTGGTAAGCTGGAAGCCTGGAACAAAACTAAAACAAGTATGACTCCCAGAGCTACCTGCTCTGCAAAGTGTATTGTCCTTTACGGTCCTTTGGACAGGCCTGCGTGCGCACTGCGATGTCAGCCTGCTTCTTTAGTTTATGATAATCTGGATTCTTCATGCCTCAACTGTGTCCAAAATTCACGAGGAAGAAACACATCTATACAGAGCCAAGCGTCAGTTAGCTCTTTGATCTGGATGGCTTATTGCACTTCTGATATTCGAGGAGGTAAACTATGCTAATACTAGTAGGTCAATATATTTAACAAGAATACCTTCAACAGAACCCCTTCTCTAGCTTTTAGTTATAACATGCCAATGCTCTACACAATATTCTTCGAGCACTTGATTACCAAAATTGTTCCTCAGAAACCCTTCCCCCTCGACCGATCTGCCACTTGTCTTAATTCGTATATTTACCACTCACTGATTGTGATATCCCACACCGTCTCTCAACTTCCATGCCTTTTCATCTCTAACACCCTCAAAGATCCCTACTACAGCACCGGCCTTCATCCCCTTACCCGAATCCAAATCTGCCTTCAAACAGGCGCTTTCTCCTCACTGCCATCTTGAAGCGCTTTCGCGAATGGAATCACCTTCGGCACGCCATTCAAACCGGTAATAATTTCCGGTAGAACTATTGGTGTGCCTTGGAGAGTGGCCGTGAGAAGATCAATAATAACATTTGGCTCAACTTCGGAGATAGTGATCGGTCGCGTGACCTGTGTGGGTAAGATAGGAAGGACATCATTCACAACTGGTATTGCGACTGGGGGAAGAAATACCGGCAGCACATTGTCGAGAGCTGGGACGCTAGGAAGAGCTGCTGAAGTGAGACTATTAGGTGCGTTGATTGCCATAGGAATACCAGTAGGGACAAGATTGCTTGCAATATCCCCAATAATTGATGAAGCCGTAGGAATAACCCCACTGGCAGCATTGAGAGCTGGGATGCTAGGAAGGGCTGCTGAGGTAAGACTACTGAGTGGGTTGATTCCTACAGCAATACCAGTAGGTATGATGTTGCTTGCGATGTTTTCAATAATCGATGTAAGTGTAGGAATGACCCCACTGGCAGCATCAAGAGCTGGGACGCTAGGAAGAACTGCTGAGGTGATGCTATTAGATGCGCTGATTCCTATGGGAAGGCCAGTGGGGACAATATTGCTTGCAATATTCCCAATAATCGATGTAGCTGTAAGAATAATCCCACTGACGGCACCAACAGCTGGAATGCTGGGAGAGGTTGCTGAGGTGAGGCTATTAGGTGCGTTGAAAATACCAGTAGGGATGACGTTGCTTGCGATATCTACAATAATCGATGTGGCCGTAGGGATGATCCCACCAGCAGCATTACTGCCGGCTACAGCACCATTCGAAAGAATGCCACCAGCAGCACTCGTGACTATGGGGAGGAGATCAGCGGCAATAACGCTGATAGGCAAAAGGTTGGTTGGATTTGCGTTTGCAAGTGCAGAGTTTGCCGCTCCAAATGCCAAGGATATTTCCCCCAGTACACTGCTTAGAATCGCGCCTGCAAGACCATTGGCGTTTCCGAGAGCGGAGTTCGCGTTGCCCACGACATAGTTGATAGTGTTGCTTGCGAGGTTGGTCGTACTACTAGATATACCAGCGACCTGACTCAATGGTCCATCTGTAGAGAGTCTAGATGCTTGGAGTGTGCTCAAAGCTAGTCCTGTAACAGGAGAAAGTGAAATGAGAGAAGAAGGACGGCTTGCAGTGAAGCTTGCCAAAGTCGGTGGGATAGAGGAAGTGGCTGAAGGTGTTTCAGATCTATATTTGTCAGTAAAGTCATAATATTTCCGAAGAACTGCTCACGTAGAAGCACTTCCAAGAGTTACAGCAACAGAACTCGTAGTAGAGTTTGTTATGATCAGTGGGATGGAAGAAGCGGCGGAGGGCGTTTCAGATCTACAGTTGTCAGCAGAATTTTGATCCTCCCGAAGAACTACCTACGTCGAAGCACTTCCTAGAGTTGCAGCAATAGAACTTGCAGTGAAGCTTGCCAAAGTCAATGGGATGGAGGAAGCGACTGAGGGTGTTTCAGACCTACAGTTATTAGTAACGGCCCAATCTTTCCGAAGAACTACTCACGTAGAAGGACTTCCTAGAACTGCAGCAACAGAACTCACAGCACCAACACCGGGACCAGGTGTTGGTCCAGAGATACAGAACCACCCTTGAGAGCAATGCCCACATGCCCATCCATATCCGCAATGACAATCTTGTGCTGCTGTCTGAGACGGAGGGCAGAATACTCCATCAGGACATTCAGAGCAAGGGTAACCCGAATTAGGACAAGGATGGGAGGAGGTACTTGTAATCCCAGAATAACTGCTTGGCGTCGAAGAATTCAGAGAATAGGAAGTTGTACTATTGGATAGAAGAGGTGCTGGGGGGCAGTCTTCTGGCCGTCTTGCAGGAAACCCGTTTGCACAGACAACTGGGGTTGAAAATGTAGGTAATATTGGGGAGGCGCTTGGAGGGGAAGGTGGGTAGAAGGTTGAAATCGGGCATATGCTTCAAAAATTTAGTAACGACACTCTATAATAATCCTCCACCATGGGGAACATACCTAATAGTCTCCGTAGAAATGATTGTGTGCCCGGTCACAAAGCTGTAGAGTGTAGCCGTGGTGTCATAATGCGTACTATGCCAGGTCTCGGTCATAGTATAAGTCTCCGTACTCGCAGCTGGGCAAGAAGTACAGCTCGGCAGAGGTGGATATTCTGCTGCTGCCAAAGCAGAACTAGGTTGGATTGCCTCAGAAAGGACAAGGGCAGATGTGATATCATTTGGCAACGATGATGTTGACTTTGGAAAATTGAGTCCGACATTAGAATCCGGAAGTGTCGTGTTCGTGATCGGAGAGACGTCCACTCCAGTACTCGAAATATTCAAACCCACAGTTGCTAGAGCAGGGCTTGAACTGGTACCACTGCTCGCACCCGATAATAGGCTCTCCACGCTCCCAGTCGTAGCACTGATAATGTCTCCAACGATAGTTGTAGCCTTACCCACAGCAGTACTCGCATCCTGTATCTTGCCCGCCGCGTCGGCTGGTAACGCTGCATCTGTTGTTGGTGCTCCCGGCAGTAGCGAAGCTATTATATCGTCTGCAGCGCCTTGAGCTAGATTCGCGATATTTGATCCGTCGTCCAGCAAAGCAGCTGCTACTTTCTCAACAGCATCTAGTATGTTGCTTATAGCGGGGGAGATAGCTTTTATTTCCGATTGGGGAGCAGATTCGGCGGGACTGTTGGACTATATCAGTAGAGCAGCTTCATATGCTTGCCGGCCTGGCGACTCACTTCGATGGTATGTTCAATGTGAGAGTATCTCGTTCCTTGATGTGGATAGACTCGCCATTTCTGCCAATGGAGAGATGCTTGAATCCTTCACTCAGTGTAATGACGGTAAAGACTGAGAGGACAATGAGGAGCAGGATGCCTGCCAGAGTGGTGCCAAAACGCCGAGAAGTCGGCATAGTTATTGATTTACCAAAAGGAGAGGATGTGGTGTTTATAGGAGAGAGCAAGAAGAAAGAGCGTCGTCTGCCAAAAGGAGAGGATGAGGGTGTTGGTAGGAGAGAGCAAAAAGAACGAGCGTTGTGTGGTGATGAACCAAGTTTTGGACGTCCAAAATGAAATCAAAAGTGTGGAAATGGAGGTTTTGGGGAAATCCAGGATTTGGAAAGACGAGAGAAGTTATTTGTTGGCTTGGTCATGTTGCAGAGCTCTTTCCAGTTTATATATTGCCTGCATGCTCTTACCGCAACTTTGCATAAGAATCAGCCACTTCCAAGTTCCTGCCTTCGCAACTTTGCCAAGGCCCATTGCTCCTCCCATATTTATCCCATTCACTTTACACTATCCAAATGCATGTGGAATATTGTTCATTTTTTTGACACAGCTACTTCATTGCAGCCATCCCAAGCAAACACCATCCCTCGGGCGTTAAAAATTCCCTGACTGAATCCCGTAAAAGAGTACTCCATCTAGTATCGCTTACCCGCACGCAGAACATCACCAAACTCCTCCAAAGGACTGCGGATGAGCTTCGTCTCCTTCCACAGATTAGGGGTGAGGTATCCATATGTGTTGCCGACAGCGACGAAGGTGGCCTTGAGGGTGTTCTCGAGGGTCTTGGTAGAACCGGAGGAGGAGGTGTAGATGTCATCGACACCGGCGAGTTGGAGGAGGCGCTTGACGGCTGGGGAGGCGACAAGTCCAGTACCACGGGGAGCTGGGATAAGCTAGAGGGGAAATTAGAAGAATTCTCAAATTACAGTCGTTTGCAGGGGATGGAACGTACTCTGACAGAGACTGAACCGCACTTTCCACTCTCCTTGGTTGGCAAGGAGTGAGGAAGACCCAAGTTTGTTCCCCAGTATCCACGACGGATTGGCAGAACGCTCAACTTGGCGATAATGATGGCAGCACGGATAGCAGTTGCGACTTCCTTCGAGGTCTTGATACCGAGACCGACGTGGCCCTCAGAATCACCAATGACAACGATGGCCTTGAATCGGGTACGTTGACCAGCACGGGTTTGCTTTTGAACCGGCTTGATCTATTATTCCAAAAAAATCAGCATTTTCCTTTGGTTATTTCCCATCACGCATCGCTGTGTCGTAGGTATTTCGCAGACGAAGAAGACCGTACCTTCATAACCTCATCCTTCAACTTGGGCAAGAAGAAATCAACAATTTGATACTCCTTGATGGGCAGCGAGTGAAGATAAATCTCCTCCATGCTCTTGATCTTTCCATCCTTGACAAGACGACCGAGCTTGGTGACGGGTTGCCACTCCTTCTCCTCGTTCTTGTTGGCTCCGCGACGAGGTCCACGTCTTCCACGTCCGCGGCCACGGTCTCCTCCACGATCACCGCGGGATCCAAATCCTCCTCCGCGAGCAGCAGCTCCGCCTCGTGGTGCGTCGGCCATATTTGCGAATTGAGTTGACGACGGGGTTGAGTGGTCAATTCGTGGCGGAAGGGCGTTGTCTTTTTCGAGTTCGACAATCTTGCGCGAGAATTTGGGGTTGTGGGATTGAAAGAAATTAGGCGAGGTTAGTGGATTTCGGCTGCCGGCCTTGTCAGGCAGCAATGAGGGGCAGCTTCTCGGTCCGACAGATTTTCCGAAAGTCAAGCACTACCTCCTTATAACGCGATAACTGCAGGTGCATCAGCGACGTGTAATCGATATAAATTTTGTTGTATTTGTTTCCGCCATCACTATCCAATCCAGCCAGACTCCGAGAATACGGTACTCTGCGCAAGCACGATTCTCTCGTTCTCACACCTTCACGAGACTTTCAAACACCTCGCGCAGTTAGAAAAGTGTGTGTCTGCCTATGGCAAATCCCCTGCTCTAATACAGTACCCAATCTACATACTATTTTTCCACTTGACAAATCCCATCTTAACGGAACATATGAGAATTTGAATCTATCACCTGTCCAATGGAAATCACAAATATTCAAACATTTCACTAACCTTACCCTGCTCCGTTCAAGCTCCTCATCCTCCTCCCAGCTTCCCTTCAATCCCTCCACTCCCACCTTCATGTTCCTCCATGTTCATCAACATCCGAGAGAAAGTACGAGTACACGAAACGGAGATATTTTTTCCGTGCCGAGCCCGCTACTGCACTGCACTGCACTCTCAAACATAACATAGGTATTTAAAATAGGTGCAGCACAGTAAGAAAAAGAACAATCGATAAATCAATCGAATATACGTAAGGAATCGGGGGGTAGATCTTTTCTGCGTGACTACCTATGTTGAAATGACTGATTTTGATTTGAATTTTGCGTTTATAGGGGTTCATGCATGTAGTTTTATTCTATGTATGTAAGGTAAGCATATGTTGATTTGGATTCATTCGCCTAGTTATAGCTTACTACCTAGCCTCCCACCTCCGCCTTCCCCTCATTCCCCTCCTCCTCCGCATTTAGCATCAATTTAAGTCAACGGCCAATTATTAGCGGGTTGACTTAAGAACGAGATAGATAGATCTATTATCTCTCGGGATCTATGGTTTGGGGGTGTAGAGCGCGAGTAAGATGAGGATGGATTGTGTTGTATTGTGTTGGTTGTATGTATGTACTATGTATGTATGTGCCTGGTTTTCAAGACAAACGCTGCATATAGTCAAATCGCCTCTGGGCTACTGCAATTCATTCTCATATGTGATATGATATGATATGATGGGAAGAGATGGGATGAAATTGAACTTCAGGGGTCGACCCAATGGTTCACATGATGATACTCCTGTGATACTCCTCGCTACAGTATGCGTAGCTACTATGTAGTTATACAACGACGAAAACAACGACGATAATCATTCCGTTCCATGCCATTCCATTCCGTTCATTTTAGGGTATTATTTCGCTTTACTCCAATTCGAGTTCTGATGATATATGCACGCTTTTCC
Source organism: Ploettnerulaceae sp. D365 (assembly GCA_003988805.1). NCBI lineage: Eukaryota > Fungi > Ascomycota > Leotiomycetes > Helotiales > Ploettnerulaceae > Ploettnerulaceae sp. D365. Next base: position 157,417 of record QYAL01000066.1, read on the forward strand.
TTTCCTTTCGTGAAAAAAAACACACCTTACTGCTTGCTTCCCGGTCCTTCGTATTGAACCTGTTTCAGGTCAAGTCTCTTCCGCCTTTTATTTCGTTCACTCTCTTCTTTTGGACTCGTACTCCATGTAGCTTTCATCTGGGTGCGAGATGTTTGGCTGGTGTGTTGTTTTGGTGATGGTGCCATGGTGGACCCGTTTGAACAATGCTAGAATGGGAAAAGGTCAAGAGGCCGAACCATCTTTGTGACCATGCCATATCGTGTCAGTAGTCATGGGTCCCAGCCCCCAGAAGCAACCGCCAGTAACAACCTTTGAAGGTGCTCCGAAACCGAGAGTGAGGGAATCACCACTTCCAGTGTCCCAAGATGCATCCTGCATACCCAGCATAAGTTTCTCGGCTTGATGCCCTCCGTCTGCCACCAATCTCATGCATGCTCCACCCCTTCTTTGAAATGTCCCAAGCCTGAACTCCAGCGCTTTAAGATTTATGCCAAATGGTGAGAAGGCTTGCCGCTGATGAGAATTATGTCTGGTAGCGTGAAGTCTCCACTACCATGAAAAACTCGTCTCCCTATACGTATGATTCCCGCTATCATTCGTCACCGCACTCGTCAACTGTACCGCCAGCCACCTCTCCTCGCTGCTCAGATGCAGGTAGCTAATCATATACCTCTTGTTCTCTGGTATATGCACATCATCCTCCTGCACGCCATCCCCCTCAATACTGCTCAGCCACGCACAAAGCCTCGCAACCGTGATGGTATCATAGCACAGTCCTTCCCGCCGCGCTTTACTCCACAACAATGCAATCGCTTGCCTGCGTATTCTCCGATCCCGACATTTCGTCGCCGTGATGAGCAGGGGCATGATGGTGCCCATGTCGAACGTGAAGCGCGAGGAATTGCTCGGGTCTTCCGTGGATTGAATCAAGGTGGTTGCCTTGGTGACGATCTCCTGGAAGAGTTCCGTGTACTCATCATACAGCAGCTGCGAGTGCTCGAGCGACGACGCCAGTAGCACGGTAGCGACGTTGAAATAGATACTCAGCATATCCGAGCTATCGGCCATGATATCCCCAGCCCGAACCTCCTTGGCGAAAATCACCTGGAACGAAGAGCGCCACTGATCTAGTTGCGTCGAGTAGTGATTATGCTGATGGAGCCAGAACGGCGCGTTAAGCCGTTCGGGATGCTGCTGGGAGTGTGCGACTGATTTGCGGTAGAATTGACCGATGCCTTGCATCAGGAAGTCGAACGATTCCCGTGCTTCCTGCACGCTGTCAAAGGACTCGGCCACGACGACGTCCTCCCAGTCCGATTCTGGCATGGGGAAGGGAGGGGGGACGAAGAGACCCTGGACGTCAAGACGAGCAAACATTCGGCCTAGATCATCGATGAGTCCATCTTGGATCTCAGAGAGGGAGTCCTGGGACAGGCGGGAGCTTTGCCCTCGGCGGGCGGTGCGCCAGTCGGCGAGCAGACGAGATCCGCCACGGAGATGGGTCAGGGCACCTTCGTAGCAGCCTTGAAGGGCTTCGAAAGTCATGAATAGGACGCAAGAGGTCAGCGAGGTTCGTAAATGACGGCGGCCATCAGAGAGAATGGTTCGAAGGGCGGCGATCGATCGACTGTATTGCCTCAACGCATATTTATGATGCTCATCCAAATGGTGAAGATCAATCTGGGGGAATCCAGAGAGGGATAACCGCGTTGGAAAGGAGGTCACCTCAAGAGATTTTGCAAGTGCTCCTAATGCTATGATAGCATGCCTGATAGGGGCATCTTGATGGCAAAGCTGGAGTACCTTTTCCGTCCAGAAGGTGGGATCAAACGAGCCGCAGATCTCAGCGGCGGTCTTGTCACAGAACCTCTGGAAATATCGTCGCTCATCTGTCGTCCCGGGAATCGCAGCAGAGGGAGAATAGGTCATTGCAGACATGGGCCGAGGGTGGATGGGCACGGGGGCGACATTCTTGGATGAGTCGTCCTGAGCTTCAGGAGCGTAGCCTCCACAATCCCGTCCGAGATTCTGACATCGAACACAACCTGGTTTGGTCTCATCGCATTTGACACGGCGTTGCCTGTGGGTGATTTAGTAAATATACATTTCCATAAGCTCAATGGAAATCTATATATGGAGATATGCGTGGAGTTGGATAGCATTCGTTTAAAAGAGAGTAGAGTAGGCGCGTACTTGCAAGTGGAGCACCCTGTTTTCGACCGAGGCCCACTCTTTCGAAGTCCTTGACTCCTGGATGATTGTTCGGGCGAGGCCTGATCTGGAGCAGCGAACTGGTTGTAGAACTTATACACATTCGGGTATGGATGTCTCAATGCCATTTTTTCCGGTTGTTCCTAGATGGTTTCTGCATCAGAGACGGCGCGTCGTCGAGAACGAGGGTCAGACGTGGTGGTGGTGGTGGTGCGTTTGGATTGACGACGTGAGGTTGGAGGACTGTAATGATCAGTCAGAGGACATCGGACGACTCAGTCAGCCTGCCGTAATGGCATGGGGTGCATCTTATTTGGAGGCAGCCCGCTTTCGTTTTTATATCACCGAATAGTGAATCGCCTTTTCTGTTGTTGTGTTAATTATCTGTACGAACGCTGTTGTCGAGCATCTGTTTTAGGTGTTACCCATGATGACAGCGGAAATGGAAAAAGTCTGACATTTGGCCGGAGGTGATGCGCTTCTATGTCTTATGTGCAATGGTCATGGCAATCTAGACGATGTGATAGTGGGCATGGGAACAATCTGGCTAAATGAGCATGGAACCCAGTAATATGTGACTAGTTCAGTATTTCTAGAGTAGTATGGTACGAAGTAGCAGCAATAATTCGACCCAAACATGCCACCCGCAAGGGCGCAAATCCACCACGCACCTGGGGGGCGGAGAGCTAGCAGGGAGCAGGGAGCAGCATGATGGGTAATTTATATCAAGAGTATGGGGTATGGGTGATGGGGAAAGGGGGAATTATTAGGGGTTAGGGGTTATGGGTTATGGGTTCTCACTTACAACACATTATTATTAAAGTGGTAGTATCATAGTATGTCCCTTCTTAAGGTTCCCCCTCCATCCCCATCCTTAGCCCTATATCCCCCTCAGCGGGTTGGTGGACCATGGACTCGTCTTCCCCAGACTTGAAGCCCTCAGAGTGGTTACCAGACTTTGATTTAAGTCGCAGGGGGGGAAAAGGGGGAGAACCTCGTATATTGTATGGAACAGGGGCTGCTCACGTGCCCTTCGAGTGTGGTGGCAGCAACGGCTGTGCCGTGAGCAAGGAGTAATCATGAATTAGTGGATCCTGCTTGTCTCTTCCCTGTCTTCCTTGCATAGACTGTCTCTCTCCTATGGAAGAACCTGACATTTTTTCAATGGATAGGGGTTTGTAGGTTCTGGCTTCTGGCTTCTGGCTTCCCAAGCATTCATCTTTCTATCCCACCAGTGAAGAAAGAGTTGGACGACTTGAAGTAAAAGAGGGGTTTGGATGGGTTTGAATGGATTATCATGCACATGAGCTCGCTTAACCCAGTCAACGCCATTTCATTGGCCAAACTGACGAGCAGAATGGCCTTCTTCGAGATTAGCGGGTCAGCCACTTCGGAGATGTGTACCGATATTCCGGAGCCTTCATACGCCTCATCCTCCACCTCCGCTCTCAGCCAACCAGCGAAAACTCATGACGACCTCGATGGCCATCATTATGGTATTACAGTGGCTTGACTACCAGTAATCAAGTTGCAGAATACTCATTGTCGCCTGCCACGGGATATCAAATCAATACAGTAACGCATCACAAAACCCATGAAAATGTCCTCGAAAAGCCTCAAACTGACTGCAGCTGGCAACACTGGTCCTACTCTAGAATCCAATGGCGGCGTCTTTCTCCGGTCCCTCATCAGCAACTCATCACATCACATCACTCCCTCATTCCATCCATCGTCGCTCATCGAGATAGACAGAAGCACATCTGTTAGAGCATCACGGTGCGGGAAAACGGATCTTGCGGTCAGCCTTACCTACGCAGTACACCTTCCCAGACAATTGACAGCTGCAGCTGCAGTAGCATCATTTATATCAATGCTTACTATAAGTATACTAAGGTTCGTGTTGGTGGGAGACTCATTCATGGATAGTAGGGACACGCCTTTCTAGATATATGAAAGAGAAAATGAGTCTGAGTATGGATGGGTGAGTTCCGGCCCAGGTAGTAGTAGGCAGGCACATTCTGTGATGGGACTCGCACCGCATTTTATTAGCCAAGTTCATTATTCGCATCCAACACAAAGTCAAAATCTATTTTCAGACCTTAAACTGAATTCCAAATCCAGTCCTCATTCTACCATAGGCGTCCCATCGTGGTGGACAACAGTGGGGGCCAATATGTACGTCGTCTGTACCCCGTGTTTTTCACCATTCGATCCCCCATCTTCTTCTCCTGTTCCTGCGTATCTCATGCATCTCGTGCTCCATCTTATTTGCAAACTACGGGCCCCATGTCAGCCTTACCCGTACACTCTGTTTTGTTCTCCACGTTCGGCAGTCTGATATTACTGTACATCGATCACGTGTGTCTATTTCCACTTCTTGTGCTAGACTTTGCATGGCTGACTTCTGTTCTAAACCAATACTTTGTCTTGTAGACCCAGGTCCTCTATGCTACAGCTATGGGGCTGGAAGCAGATCTTGTGAGACTCATCGTATTGAGCTTTCAGGTGATCCTTCCAATGCCCTCTCCCACCTATCTCGTCAAAAGGCCTGCTTGATGCTTTGTTTCGTGGCTCATGTGCCGTTGAGATCAAGCACATATAAGTGGTCAAGCTTCAAATCAGCGCTCAAACCCACCCACTCAGTCCTGCGCTTTTGCTTCCCACTGTGGAAGTGTCCAAAACAAGAAACATTCCTCTAGCTGGTTCGGATCTGATATAGATCATTGAGCACACTTCTCCGCAGTCCCATATTTTATACTTGCATTTCGATTATCACTCGCCGTAATGGTGAAGTACATCCTCTCCAAAGTTCCTGACATCCTCAGATTAAATGCAAGGTCCAATGCACGTATCCGCACTTCCCTCAATCAAACATCCGAGCCTCCTCCACCAAAGCCGCGGATCCCGGATTCACCACTCGCCATGCTATTTCATGCGTGTAAAACTCTGACTACACTTCTTCAGCGTTCCGTCTCATTAGCTATTTTCCCAATGCTTCAGCCGCTTTCTAGAAATTAATACATAATGCACCAGTCTACATGACGAGCGAAAGGATTGACCCACGCATACATCTCGCCGGCCGGTTATAGCTTCATTCGAGTCGCCGCTTATCGTCACACAAATATTACAGTACCTAGGCAAAGTGTCATTACTCAGTATACTTCATCCACCGCGCGAAATATTTCCCTCCACGATTACTCCGCCCGGGGCTTTTTGCTTGCTTGTTACGTCTTCGGATCATCAGATATCTCCAACCTACCTGCTACTCTACACCACCGTGGGAAGGTATTTGCAGTTCCCACATCTCCGCTCTGCTTGCTTGTAATCGTTATTGATCTTCTGGATTTGTCATAGTCCTAGCTTCGCATATCTTCCTGGGCGTCTACTCTCGAATGCTTTTACTCATATTCTCATCTACATGTGTATGAAAGCCGAATACCGATACGAGCGGAATCAGTAGATAGCTCGGTATTGTTCCGGAGATCCTGCTCCTCCCCCAACAGAGTAGAGCCTTGTGCCCCATCTGCCCATTATGGGATGCTCTCTTATGCCGGTTACGCTATGAGTTCATCTAGTCTTTTTAATTTTTTTGCAAAACGTTATATTCTTCTCCTGCTTATCTCTCTAAGATATGAACTCCCACTTCTAAGTGGGCTTGATGAGGTTTGGACTTATTTTAAACGTTGCGTATCTGTCTTTCGTGCTTCTACTCCTGAATTAGCGAACGATGAGTTGTGATTTGATCGCAGCATCTATCACTCCGTATTCCTTCGTCACCGACAATCCACGGCATTCGTCATCCATTAAGTGGCTGTGCCTGTAAGATTATGTGCCTAGCGAGAGGGAGAGTCTGCTTACATATCGCACCGCATATAAAGGGCCGAACTACTTTGTACCCTATATATTTGAGTGATGCTCAAAACTTACATCTCAAGGGAATGGTTTTCAGCTTGAGAGACTAGCAACTAAAGCATGATCTCAAACTTTCTCTCAAGCATCATGTTCGATCCTACAGATGCAAAATGCCCTCGAACGCTCTTTAGTCATTCCTTGTAATGCAAATTCACAATTTCAAAAACAGAATTTACAGCATGCAATTCATTTGCTACATCATTCCTCGTAACAAGCCAATGGAGTACAGTAAATGAGTCACTCAGCATGACGAATCAAAAGACGGAACACATTCCCCAGCGTATCACGCACATGGGACCTTCAATGATATGAGCTCCACTTGTACTTCTTTCGAGCAAAGTACCTCTCTCTAACTGTCATCTAAACTATATTCTTGGAAAGACAATTGCTTTTCCAGTTTCACACTCCCTAAAGTAAAATTTGCGCTATTTGATAATAACTCCATACTGAAATATCATAGTCACAATCTATCCACCCGACGCCCACCCAACCGAAAGCAATACTAAATGTAAAAAAAATAAGAGCGAAACCCGAGAGCAAATCCAAGCACTTGTCGTCATCTAATCTCAGCCCAAAGAAAACCATCCAACTGATTTTCTCTCATTTCCTTTCCACCTCATCATAACCCTCAACCACCACCCAATCATCAATCCCCTCCTTCCCCAAAACACCAACTCTGTCCCCCTCTCCCTCCCCCTCACCAACCTCCTTCCCCACCCCCAATCCACAAACCCTCGCCATCCTCCTCCTCCTCACAACCTTCAACGACCTTCTCGACCCCGGAAAAGCCACCGGTCCCCCCACCGGCATGAAGGTATTCGAACCACAAAGGTTACGTGAGGTCGTAGTAGCAGTAGTAGGAGTAGTAGTAGTGGTGGTAGTGGTAGTGGTACTTCTAGGCATGGTGAAGCTGAAGCTCGGGCGAGAAATCTTGGTTGTTGAAGGGGTGGAAGGAGAAGGAGGAGGAGAAGGGGGTGTGTGGGATTTAGTTGTATGGTTTGTATCTGGTGTGGGAACTGGTTGTGGGGAAGTGGTGCTTTCCATGGATAGGAGTTGGATGGAGGTGGGTTTTGTTTTTGGGGTGGTTGTTGTTGTGGAGATTGTTGCTTGAGGTGCTGAATCTGCTGATGGTAGAGCTATTGCTTGAGGCGGAGATGATAGGGCGACGATTGGGGCGTCGGAGTTGGATGGGTTGCTAGTATCAGGAGAGGGTGAAGTTGAAGATGTGGTGTTACTCATGCTGCCGATTTTGTAATCGTTTGAGGAATTGAAGAAGACTGCTTGGATTGGGGATTTAAATAAGATTTGGATTGAGAGCTCACGCTGAGGCTATATGTATATGCTCATGTTCATGGATGTACACAAAAACAAGAAGCCTCTTTGTTTGCGGCGCGCACCTAACCAAACAAACAAGCCTTTTCATGAACTTCACCATATATTCCACCCTGCAGCTATACGTATACTGCATCGCTTCCCGAAATCTGCTTCAATGAGTCGGGGCTAGAACTTCATTGCATTCAGAACAGATGCAGTAGTTGCGGAAGAAAAAGAGAGGCAGACTGCGCGCAACAAACAATCATGTGGCATGTATTTCACACTTCATCTTGAAACAAGAACTTTTTTCAAACGCTGCTCTAACTTTCATAGTACTATTTTTTTGTCGGGCCACTCGTGTGTTTGTTACTTATGAGATAAAGAAGGTAGAAGGTAGATGACATAACATGCGTCTTGAATATGTATATGAGATCTTTGTAGTCCTCTACAAAGTATGTCGTGTGTGTGTTTGATGCTGTCGCTGTATATGCGCGAGCATAAGTAAGACTGCCTGCCCTGTTGCGGGCTTGCAGCTTCTTTGAATATTTTGTAGCTGCAGTCCTTAGGTGAGAGAATTCTTTTTTTTTAAAGTAGATCTATAATTACTCTGGTAAGGTATAGAAAACCTTTCATCTTATATTTAATCAAGGATATTGGCTTCCAAGTTGGAAATGAGTAAAGCCGGTTTCCTTCTGTTGAAGAGGATTGTATGATTTTTCACTTAGATAGAATAGAACCTTGACTTCATTCTCCCTGGAATACTCGTTTCATGCCTTTTAAGGGGTCTAGATGTGCACTTCTTGTTTTAAATCTCGAATGAATGAAGGAAAGCGAAAATTCAAAGAGATCCTGTGGGCAAGTTAGTTCTACTACTAAGCCTAGCGAAAAAGAGCAATTAGACACTTGTCTGCCTGATATGTCTAGGAAGTTTTTATAACTCTATGATGACCCACGACTGGCATCATGAAAAGCTAAGAGGAAGACCTTCCGTATTTCGAGATATGCTCTTGGAATATAGCTTTGTTGTCCCTATCCTAGAGGTGTAAGAAGTTACATTACATGTAGGTCTCGGATACAGCGCTATGCTTATGGACTCCTCAGTTTACCTTGCAGGAGTTAACTGGAAAAAGACAATTTAGTACCAGGTCAGTGGGTATCCCTTAGGCAGATGCAAGATCTCTAGATCATTTCAGAATATACCTACTCCCACTTTTCTCATCCTCCACCAAAGAATGCGGTCACTCCACATCGCAAAATCTTCAAATAGGTGCTTAGCTTCAGAAACAGCTCTTCGTCTTCATTGCCTTTCCCAGATATTCACTTTCCCACGCAGCACCCAACCACGTGCCACCCATGCGATTCTGCCCAGTTTTGTTGCACGTCGCAAGTAAAAAGTAAACAAAGAAGGCAGTCACCTTTCAGTACATATGCAATTCACTCTTCTCTTCAATCAAGCGGCTCACAGGTTTTGTTGCATATCGCATTTGAAAGTAAACAAATCCCCCTCGCTTAATTAGTCAACAACACCTGGCTTATTTATGGATAATCACTTGCTTTACTTCCTAGGCTGTGATTAGGTTAGAAACAATAGTATTGGGTAATGATCACTACCTTACCTTGTAATCTTTTGTATGCTTTTGTTCACTCTTTCGAGTCGCTATCGTACACTCACTCATCTCCGCTTAAACTCCTTCAATGCACGTGCTCGGAGCTGTTACTCGGAACACAAGCATATCGGCTTTTCTCAATTGCTACGAGTAATCTGACATTCGCGAATAGTCTCATTCAACTTCCTACCGCTACTGCAGAGATTCAATTTCCCTGACAGCCTCGGGGCGTAAGGCTAACAGGTTGACAGGCTTCGGATAGCCATGGTCGTCTTCAATGATCTGTTGGTACTCCGCTGGCGTTATTATGACAATTTACGAGCTGGTCCGGGAAGGAGCGCTACAGTTATTACTGACTTGGTCATGTTATGGCATGAGTCATCCGGCTCTTCGTCGGTGGTAAAAGCCGTCGTATTCTAAGTTCAGGACCTGAGGTACAGAAGACCGGATTCATGTCCAAGCATGACAGTGTCGTATAAATAAGATCTGAAAGAGAGTTGGAGAATAAGAGTCGTGGATACCAAAACAATCAACTGGTAAGGGGTATAAAAAGCGTGAAGGACTCTTGGCTGGATTAGATTGTCTGTAATATCGGACTGGTATGTGGTCAAGATGTGAGCAGATAAACAAGAAAAAGAGTCGCATTTTAGTAGCACACGAGATGGATGTGTCTGGTGGAAAATAAATGCATTCCATGGGCCCGTTCACGCTGCACACAAGAACGTAGGATACGATATTGATCCAGAAATACGACCGCCATATGCATTGTACACTACGTGAATATCACATACAGAGCGATTTGAAAAGAGAAGAGTGTTGCGGGTATCCATCACATGCAGAACGCCGAAATGCATAACAACCAAATTCCCCTCACGATTGCTCCTTCACAATCAGATTATCCGAGGGTTTTATCCGTTGTGCCCATTCACTGTTGTAATTTAGTCAATGTATCATTCTTGCGGGCAGGTAACTTACGTCCAACTACCATCATATAACTTTCGATTTGCCTCAGCACCATATCCAGCCTCACTCAACGCCGCATCAATCACCGCAGCCGTGACACCCGTCCCGCAACTATTGATAATCGGCTTCTCCGGATCAATTCCCTTAGCCTCGAATATCTTTCTTAACTGCTCTCCAGGAAGAATGGTCTTAGTAACCGGATCCAACAGCTCTGAAACCGGCACCGAGATACTCCCCGGCATATGTCCAGATTCCAAGCCTGGTCTAGGTTCCGGATCCTTTCCACTCCATCTTCCTTGAGATCTCGCATCTAGAATTTGGACCCCCTCTGACCCTTCCTTATTGTGATCCTTCGCTAGCTCCCTAACTTCCTCGAAATCAATTACTCTGCTGGCATCGAATTCGGGTATAGGGTAGACACAAGTATCTACATCCCAGAATTCCCCACTTTCGGTTGGAAAACCCTCATCAACCCATAGCTTGAAGTTGTTCAGCACATGTACAGTATCATGCCCAAAAGCCTTCAGTGTCCATCCTACTCTCGGCGCAGAGAAGATTCCCAGCTCTGCACTGTCGTAAACAACCACAGTATCATCGCGCTTGATTCCTAATGCACTCATCGCCTTGGCAAAGTCGGAGGCAGAAGGTAGCATATGTGGATATGGTGAGCGCTTGTCAATGACTTTATCGAGATCGAAGAATCGCGCAGACGGAATTCTCTTCTCGCGGAAGGTATCGAGGCCCTTGCGGCCGTCGTTTGGGAGGAACCAGCTTGCGCAGAGAGCTACTGTTCTAGGAGATGTCGAGATTTTCGAAGGAGAGTTCTTCTTAAGGGCGTCATGTAGCTCAGTGGGAGTGACGAGGTATGATGAAAGAGCGCGTATGCTAGACATGTTGACATTTGTGCGGGGGAATTGAGAGGCATGACGAGGGAAAAGGAGGGTAGCGCGAGCTCCTCCTCTGGAGAAGAGGGTAGCTATTGCCGCCATAGCGTACTATGGGTTTGGCCGTTATCGGGAGCGCATAAGGTGGAGATGTGGAGTCTAATTGCACAGAGTGGGATAGTCGACGTGAAGTTGTAGATGTTGAGATTTAATGAGGGGTTGGTGTGGTGAGCACTTGTGCGGATCAAATGGGGACGAGAGGGAAGTTGAATAAAGGGAAAGCTCTTGGTTGGTTGGCTGATTGCTTGCATTGGCTGGCAGATAAGAAAATTAGCGGCACGTGAAAGCGAGACGGAACTCGGTTTTGTGACGAACGCGACGAAAGTAAATAAACACCACCCTCGAGAAATTCGACGATCATTCACTTATTTTCCTGGACTCGAAGCTGGGCCATTGACAGATTCACTGCTCTTTGAAGTACATCTTCCCATTCGCAGATATCCTACCAAGCTCCGATGAAAGTCAAGATTAAGAGGTGGAATGCGGTGGCGACCTGGAGATGGGACATCCCCGAGGACGACGTCTGCGGAATCTGTCAAGTACACTTCGATGGCACCTGTCCTACTTGTAAATATCCAGGGGATAACTGTCGCTTGCGTGAGTCTTGGAATGCTGAAATGATCTGTGTGCAATTGCTGACCTTGAGGTCAGTCACAGGCAAATGTGGGCATAATTTCCATATGGTTAGCCGGAAATCTACAACTATACAGGACAAGACTGATGAAACTAGCACTGTGTCGTGGAGTGGCTCAAGCAGGAGTCATCGAAGGGACAATGCCCGATGTGCAGACAAAGTATGACACCTGAGTCCAAGAAGAAAATCTGCTGACTTAGGCATAGAATTTGAATGGTCGGGGCTCGTAACCACTGCAACAGGCCTAGAAGAGTAAGAAGCTAGCATAGGGCACCAGGAGCATTGAATTTGGTTTGGAGTTCTGGACTTGATACGAAAATGGGATGCTGTGAGAATTAGGCGTTGGGAGTACGATACCATAAATGATAAAACAATGTATGATCATTAGCTGCTTTTGACGGAGCACAACAGATTGGAATGAGCAAGATATGCTGTACACAGGAAATAGAATCATAACCTATCTCTGATGACTGTATACGAACTCTTTACCAAGACCAAGAGGATGGTCCATCCTGGCTTTTAAGTGTCCGAAAGCTCAGGCTTGAGAGAAGTCGAAATGTGGAAAGTCAGAGAGTAAGTCTACTCAGCTCGTCACACACCGAAAAAGCTCATACTAAGATTCTCAAACATAGGTAACGAGAGGCTTTGTCTCATATAAGAGACAATTCCTGACATAAGAGTCTCAATGGCTACCTGCATCACTCGATGTCATCGCTCCCAACCAAGAACAGATTAAGATAATACCCCCCACAAGCTGCAGAACGGTCTCAACTGCTAGAGAATGCGGCGCTTCACATGTCTTTGTCGATACACTTACTCACTCCTTGGGATTAATGCGCGGTGAGAATGAGAGCAAGCTGCTCTCGATGAAGTGGCGGAAAACTTGGCACCAAGTAATCATTTTACCAAGGCTTTCTATTCCATAAATCCAGACTTTTTTTAACAACCTACTTAACCCTACGTCTTGATGCAACAATTTAATGTTTATGATGTTTTGTATTTCGTACAGCCCTATTCTGCAGACCGTTCTCTGAATTAAAAAAAACCTTTAAGGTCTCGTCCGTAGACACATGGGTACTACCAGCAAGAGGTATCTCCCATGAAAGCAGACAGAGCGAATGCCCATCCATCAACGCCCATCAATGCAATGCAACACAAGAATACCCAAGATAAAACTCCGAATCAAAAGTCCGCCCCCTCAACTTCCATCTCCGCTTAGTGCGCAAGCCTTTGCTTCTCCGCATAGGTCATGTTCCAAGGCTTTCTGGTCTTCGCATCGTTCATCAGTTGCGTGCGATCGAAAATTGTATCTCTAGGATAATTTGTCAGTTGCTTTCTTCATTGGCGAGATAATAAGATGCAGAAAGAGGAGTTCTTACCTTCGTTCTTGCTCTGGGTGCACCGAGTCGTTATAGTTACTGAATTGCGGCCTCGCAGCCCCGGCAACTGGCTTCGCCAAATTCCTGATCGCGAACGCAGCCCCTGCTGCACCGACGGCAACCAAACCGATGTTCTTTACGGCACTCATGATGATATATTGGAGAGATGTGATTGGTTGATTTTTGGAAGTTTGTTTTAAGTGTAGAAGAAGTGAGATGACTGAGTCGCGATTGTAGCTTTGTGGTCGTTGTGTTGTTTGAAGCTGTTATGTTTTGCTGTTTCTGGATATTCCATCTTTGCTTCAGGGACTTTTTTCTATACTTATATGTTCTCTCAATAGACTCCTAATTGGGACTGATTCGAGGAATCGTGTGTTGTGGCATGTCGGAGTTCTCGTTCTGCTCGCCAGCCATATTGTGGGTCGTACGATGCGAGGAAATGTCACCCGATTTTGCAGTCGGGTGAGTCCGATGTCAGACTACTTTGCTATTTTGTCGAACTACTCGCTTCGCTCCGCCTCAGGAACATCCAAATAAATGTCCAATATATGGTCATTCAAATTTCGCAATATTCCGATTGGTCGCTGCTATTTTTCGTTCAAGTGATGGATTGGCGTTCCCGTGATCGTTCCCGGCCAGTCGACGGGAAAATGCGTCGTTGAGTTTTCGTATGGCTCTGAACTTTGCTTTGCATTCTTGGGCTTACTAGTGTTCTAATTTTGGGTTGCAAATTCTACCACTTCCGTTCAAAGAAATCGTTCTGGATGTCAGCAACTGAAGCTTTGGAAGATTTATTACTCCGACTTCCATCCTCCTCATCTTATTATGCTATGTTTTAGAGGTGATTAAGTATTGTGTGTGTGTTTTGTCTCATGCAATTGGCCTCCTACTACGCAGTGTACCCTGAATTGGGCTTCAGTCTATTGCCATAGCAAATCTTTGCAGCTATGCTTTATCTAAACTTACAGCTTTACTTTTTCTTTACAAATGGGCTTTTAATAGTGAAAATTGATAGCATGCGTATTGAAGATCTCTGCGAGCTTTCTTTCTTACTATCCATTACATATGTCATAAGAATATGGAGAGTTACTCACAATCATATCAATGGTTGCGAGGCTTAATTAGCAGTCAGAGGAGGGGAACTTCATCTCGAGTCCCAGCTCTCATGCATTCACTCATACCTTTTGGCATTATGAACTAACATAATCATTGTGTCAGATGTTACCAGTCAATCAAGCCTACAAGCCAATCTCGAGGCCGGTTTCTCGGTCAATGAAGGCGATTCCGAAGCGCTCTTGATGGCTTTAATGCCAGTATTCTTCGACCACGTGGAGCCGATCGCATCTTCGACCAGCCGCGAAATCGAGATACTCGAGTCTGCAAAGTTCTGCGTTGGAGGGGAAGCGAAGACATACCTTGATTGGTGTCCCCTCTTCGAGAGGCCACGCACGAGTTAATGGCTGAAAGGTTATGTTAGGTCTGCAGTTCCGGGGGGAATTCCAACCAGGCCAAAAATTCGTCTAGGACAATTGAGAGATCAGAAGACTCACTGCGGAGAGTAGCTTCGAATGCAAGTTAATACCACAAAATGGCATCTTGAAGTTCCCAAGTACCTGCTAAACCTCTCAAATAGCTCAATCCTAGGCACTCGTTGCTCTCTCTCTTATCGCGCCTTGACTGAACCTCTCTGCCAGCATCTACATCGAAGACCTACAAAAAGCCTCCGATACAGGCCTGCTCAGCCTTGACTTTGAAAATAGCGACATGTTTCACCCAGTATTCATCCTTGGCCATGCATACTGGCCGGTGATGGCTCTGGAGGGGCCCGAGATCCATACCAGAGCTGAGGAAAGAAAATTCATTGGATCTATGCAACCTGCTGTGTAGAACAGACTGAGAGTATGGGGGAGCAGGGATTCGCGAGTCAGTTAAGAGGTTACAGATGTTGAGTGAGGATCGCGCCTGTCATGAAGAATGGGGAAAATTGCACCGGGTCTGGGCAGTTTTGTGAAGAAATGAAATATGCTATGCATTTTATGATAAGTGCCGTGTCAAATTCCCTTTCGTAGCGGATATTCAGCTAGATCATTAGTCTCTTCACTTATAGATCCACTCCTTCTAGTCTCGAACTCACCCGAACGGGCTGCTCATTCACAGGGTATTAGGGTAAGCGGACGCATGTCTACCAGAGAAATCGTTTTGCATACACACACAGCACCATTGGGTCGCTTGTGTACAGTATCGAATTGTCTAGGTCGCGGATTATTTGGCATATTACCCTTGGGAAGCCAACGGCGCATCTTGACTAATAAAATGACACTGACTGTTGCAACTTAGATTCTACTAGTGCTATTGAAGCAGTGGGGATCAATTCAAGAGCTACCAAACATGACTGTGGTCAAGATCAAGAAGGCATGATCCCATTTACAGAACCTCTCGCGTCCTAACCGACCGTCTATAAAACCAGAGACTGGCTGCGAGAGGAGTTGGAAGTGGCGAGGGGTGATACGTACGTTGAGAGGTACTGTTCATTAAATGCTAGCTTGCCGCTTGTTAGATGACAGCATTAGAACTAGAGAGACATGGGCGGGGTATAGATGGGATCGCCGAGAATGCTAATTTTACGTTAAAGATATTTGAAAGGAAGGAAGTATGAATTACTCCTATGTCTCAAGTCAACCCGCAAAGTTCGAATTGTGGCCAAATATGAAGCTTCAATCTAAACCACTGATCGTCCAATCCATCACTCCGCACTGTACTGATTGTGTAATTCAGACTGGAACAGAGCGGGAGAGAGAGGGATGGGCTCGACCGCCGAAAAGGACTTCTTTAGTAATAGTCTTCAATCAAGCGCCATTGCGAACCTGATCTGCATAGTATGCGGGATAGAATAGAATCGGACGGTGAGTCTTTGTGTCAGCGAGCAAGAGTTTGGCTCTGGGCTTCCGGTGCGGTGGAGCTATAGTGGGAGCTGATCGGAGGCTTAATTTTGCGGAAGGGAGCTACCTGAGTTTAGTATGGCATAGTGTAGTAAACAATAGAGATTGTGCGCCATCCTTGTGAGCGTGTTATACCACAGCGTGTTTTTTGGACATTGGCACCCTGCAGAATGTGTATGTGTGTGTCCAACCAAGTTACATTGTTTTACCCGCTCGCCCATATCCATCTCAATGGCCTCCAACGGGTCCCTTCCGGGATACAAAATCAGTGTTGAACAATCACAGCCCATTCTCCACAAGCCCAACAAAATCCCGAATCCCCAATTATACACAAGCTTTCAATTATGCCCGAGCCCGAGGCAGCCCTACATCCCAAGCTTCACTCTCAAATCCAATATGCCTAATATCTAAGTTAGTCGATGCTCGCGTGAAAAATGAATTGACTGGGAATTTACCATATCCGTCATCCTCCTTGCTTGCCCGCGCGGCTTGTGTCTTTGGTGTCCACTCATAAAATGAGGGCTCGAATGGTATAGTTTTGGTGTCCGATCAGCTTGTGTTCACTGAAAGGCTCGAAGGGTTGACCTGAAAATTATTAGTAAGAACGAATAGGATAATGATGAAGAAAACTTACCATTTAAACACTGGTAGTGTATGGGTATGTTTGGTTTCCGATCAACTTGTGTTCATTGAAAGGCTCGAGGAGTGTCCGATCAGCTTGTGTTCACTGAAAGGCTCGAAAAGTCGAAAAATCGAAAAGTCGAAAAGTCGAAAAGTCGAAGAGTTGAAGAGTTGAAAAGTTGAAAAATTGAAAAGTTGAAAAGTTGAAGGGTTGAAGGGTTTGTTTGGTGTCCTTCAGCTCATGACACTGAAGGCTCGAAGGGTTTGTCTGAGGAACTGTTAGTAAGAAGGAATGAAGGCATTATGAGAGAACCTACCCATTTAGACACTGGTAGTGTATGGGTATGTTTGTTTGATGTCCTTCAGTCCATGATCACTGAAGGCTCGAAGGGTTGGACCTGAGGAATTGTTAGTAAAATGGAATGAAGGCTGGAGCCAGAATCGAGGAATACTTACCATTTAGACACTGGTAGTGTATGGGTATGTTTGTTTGGTGTCCTTCAGCTCATGACACTGAAGGCTCGAAGGGTTGGACCTGAGGAATTGTTAATAAGATGGAAAGAAGGCTGGAGCCAGGATCGAGGAACACTTACCATTTAGACACTGGTAGTGTATGAGTATGTTTGTTTTGTATCCTCCCGATTCCTGCTCTTATGGCTGAAAGCTCAAGTGAGTGGACTATAGCGATAGATGTCAGTAGGGAACTTGTGACCGAGTCAGAAGGATTCGGGAACCAACTTACAAGAGTTTGTTTGATCCTTCATCGATTGTTTTGCGACCGGCGCGAAGCTCGGTGATCACTTCCTCTTTCTTCAACTTCATGTCGGAGTTCTTGTGATGATGAAAGAACCCTGTGTATCAAGTGTGGAAGATACTTTTGAAGTGAAGGAAGGATGGGTGGAAGGATGCATATATGGATGGAAGGATGGGAGGATAGAAAGGATGGAAAGGATGGATGAAGATTTCTGAGGGAAAGAGAGAAAAAGACGAATATTTATACGATTTGGCTCCTCTACAACTCATTACGTAGATGCTAAAGATGCACAAGGATAAAAAGGTAGATTTAGATCAAATCCAATATTGTGGAAACATGAAAGTCGCGATCAAGACGTGTGGCTCAATTGACGGTCCGTGTCGGGCCCACCCGTGCCACTAGTGAGAGATCAATAGCAAGTGCCGACGCTAATAAAATTAGTGGCAACTGACTTAGGAGGACTGAGGGCAGTTCATGGCACGTGCGTTGGGCTGGATTTGCCTGGCTCGAAAAGTGCTTATCTCAACCAAGTTTTTACTGTATTTTGAGTTCTGCATTAACCTCGAAAACTTTTATACTTTTCTATCTCTATCAAAAGACGCCGTCATTGCCCTGTGCGTCGAATTCACATGCAATCGCTCTCGGTCGCCCTCGATGTCTCGCAGTATGATCATAGAATCTCTAAGAATCCTCTCTCGTTCTCGTACTCTAGATCTCGTATCAGAAATATATGACGTGTCTTGAAAATTATTGCAAAATAGACCGTGTTCTTGTTGACTCTGGAGTTAAATGTTTGATGGGGATGACAGCTGGTTGGCACAGGCATCTATCTAGTATCTTGTAGTATCGTAGCATCAAGAGCAATACCTTGCAACAAGTTGAGCATCGACTGGTCAACCCCATGCTCTGATGCTCATTGCTTGTGAGTGATAATATCCGCATAGGACTGAAGAATCGTGGCGCATCGCGGTGACGAGCTCGTCCTGACTGACATTCTATTTATTCCATTCCGCCTTGATCCGTGATGATCAGACCTCCAACCTCTCTGCTGCCTTCTTTTCCAAAGCCTCCTGGCTCTTCTTTCCCTTCATGGTCGCCCTATGAAGATCAATCCAAACAATCCCCTCTCCCTTTCTGTAGCCACCTACTAACGCGTCACGCGTCACGCGTCACGCGCGTCGGCGTTCTTGATATTGCTATGCAAAATACCATGGGGTTGTAACAAATCTAGTTCCCAAGCCCTGAATGTAAGCAGGTATTTGGAAGTAAGATAGCTGGAAGTAAGAACTGTAAGATAGCTGATGCACGTTCCACGAAGAGGAACTCGTAGTAGCACGACTCGTCGAAGTATGTACGCGCCGGGAAAGTTGCTCTCAGCAACTGGCTCACCTAGGTCTTCTCGCATGAGGGAATCAATGTACACAAAATGTTTGCATCTTTTCGAACAGGAAAGATGCCACCAAGATTGTCTATGTGCCGTACACTCTGCGTTGCAATTGCTGGCAGCCTGAAGGCTGAAGCCCTGAGTGAAGTCAGCAAATCATTGATGCAAAATTTTCGCTTACATCAGACCTTTCCTCGGTATATATATCGAATTAAATATTTTCCCTCCGCCGAAAGGCACGCAACAAAGCCCATAAGCGCCAACTTTCGACACGTTCCGCCAAATCGCCAACTAACAACAAAGCCCAAATGCAACAAGTGATAAAAATATGCCAATTCAATGTGACTCAAATAAAAATGAAAACCCTCACGGATTTTCTTCTCCCACTTCGGTGGGAGTTTGTTTGTTTTGCCTTTTTTTTCTGTTACTATGTTTTTTTCTTTTTTTGGAAAGAAATTGTCCTCTCAAAAGTTCGACTATATTTTACACTCGCCAACTACGCGATGTCGGAAAAACCCAAGTTAATGGTTTTGTGCTAGTTAGCCCTAGGCCGTGACATTGAAAGCTGTCACTGTGCTTAGCGGATTTTGAGAGGCACGTGGAGTGACTTTCTGATGATGATCTTTTGACATAGAACAATTCGACATGTACGGGCATGACGGCATCGATCCTATGCCGTCGGAAACTTCCTAAATCGAATGCTCAGTGGTTGTCAATCGAATTGTGACCAAGCTGCTGTATACCTTCGACACTCCCGGCACGCACTTCTGGCCGGTGATAAGCTATAAGTATTAAGCATGATATGGCAAGGTCGCAGACAGAGCCGACTTCAAATCCTCGATATTCGTCGTCAATCTGGAGGGGGAGGCAGACTTTGCCTGAGCAGATGGTTCGCGATCGAAGGACACGTTTGGACGCGGGTACCGTGGAGGAGATCGAGAAGGGCACTCCGCCGCTTATTTATGCTAATGGAAATTTAGCTAAAGAGAAGCTGATGAATGAAGTCAGGATACTCTACAATTTTCGACGTGAATTCCTCCCCGCCGACAGTCATCAAATAGACTGATCAATGACAAACTTCGTTAATAAGTGTGTCCAAAGTTTTGATTTGGTACTCGGTATGCTTGAAGTTCGGAAGAAGAAGAAGCCTTCTTCAAACATGTATGTACCTGCTGGAGAAAGAATAGATAGGTCAGGTTGCTTGCTTTCAAGGTGGCTTCGGTGGAAGCGCCGACTTTTGGAGTTTTTGGCAAAAGATGTAGAGGCTTTATCTGGAATATTCTGACAAGATAAGCGTACTAACAGGACTCTGGGCTAACATCCTCTTCCGCGATCGAAAACCACCGGTTCGCCTAGGACTAGTTGGTTTGCATGCGGCCGAGCTCCGACAGCCCACGCTCGCTGCAGCTTCATCTAAGTGCATCGATCTTCTTGCATGACTTGTACAGTAAATAATGAGAATTGTATCTTTTGCATCAAGATCTAGAATGCTGGAAACTTCACGTTCCAGGGTTCGACCAGGTATCTTGTTAGGGATTTGTAACTAGGAAACAATTTATTGAAGAATTGAACCAGATTGGGCTGAAGGAAATGGCGGCCTCCAGATTTTATTGTGACCTCACTTACTCCTGTATCTCAAAATGATACATGTTTATGAGCACATGCGGCGTGCCTCATCCGATTACTCTCACGTCCGACTCCAGCTCATACTCTTCCATTGATAAAGGCAGTACTGCAGGCCGTGAGTACCGACAATCGTGTCTTTTAGGCCATACGCCCTGTAGAGCTGCGTCTAGATCCGAGGGTCAGCTTTTTGATGATAGACGGGTGATCTGCAATATAAGAAATGCCATGAGTTCTAGGGCTGGTCTCAGTGAGCCCCTGGTCAGAGGCTCTTGCTGTAAATTAAAGCTGATACGCAAGATCCTTTAGAGAATCCAAGCCCGGGAAGATTTCTACTTACTTTATCTTCGGAATGAGTACCATCATGTGACTAGATTTGAGCTGCGATTGTGGCACTCGTCATCCTTCTGCTACCCTGTTATACGTCTTAGTAAGTGTCTGATGCGTATCATCAATTGTCGAGACCATACACTTCACATGAAAACAAGGAAGGGACGACATCATTAACATGAACCTGTGCTGGAGTTGATCGGTGAGCGAATCTAACAAATTTCAAGGCACCTGGCCAAAATTGTAAAATCTCGTCTTGAGCGCTCAGATTTCCTCCCCTCTAGAATACAAACCTTTTGAAAGACCAAGATAGACCACAGCTCGACGGCCCGCAATTGACGCCGCATTACTATCCATTGAGTCACCCCGCGGTTTCGCCCCATGAACTCCGCCGCCATGTTTAAATGATACCCAACACCGACCCGAGCCCCCCTACACGACGGAAGCAATGAAAGTTTTATACTGATCCTCATCTGTGAGAAGCTTCTTCGCTGGCTTGACCTTCTGAACATGTACAGGAGTCGAACTATTGGTAGTAGCCCAAGGTGTGATTTGGAAGTCCATCAGATCTCCTTTCTCTAAATTATCCTTCTTATCTGGCGCTGGCGGGTGCTCTGTCTCCTTGGGGAGACGCATAGCGAGTAGAACATACTCGGCTCTTGTTGTCTTGTCCATAACATCGTCCATATATCTCCTGACCTCCTCAGGAGAAGCGATGATCTTCTGTAAAGCATCTAATTGGCGCCCCTGCTGCGCAAATAGGCGTATGGTAATTGGCTGATAATAATCCAGTTCAGGATCGTAGGTAGGAGAATCGCTTGTACTTCCCTTCCGAACAATCAGGAATGAAGCGATAACTTCGCCTCCGGGACGGCTTTCTAGAATGCTGAATTTTGGGAAGGCATATCTATCACCATTACCACCACTAAATTCGAATGCAATGCCGGATATGTCTGGCTTCGAAGACGGTACTGGGCCCTTCGATCGAAGGGCTTGTGACTGAGGTTGGTATTGGGGCGATGGTACTGGAGCATGTAGGGTAGGAGCTGCTTTCGTAAGGGGCGTTGGAGTAGCCTGTACAGGTTGCAGTGCTGGAATTCCATTCGACCGTGGCTGCTGAGCGTGAGGGGATGGCCCATTTGGGGGTGGATGGTGTGTAGTAGCTTCGGCCGTCTCAGCAGACTGACTTGGCTTCTTAGCTCGTGTAAGCTCTGTAAGCTCATCGATGTGACTTTGAAACCGCTTCAGCTCCTCTGCAGTAGCCTGACCATTCGCCACTATCCGCATTAATGCCTTTAGGCTTGTATCTGTGGCCGCTCTCTCCGCGAGCATCTGAATAACAGGGTCTGTGCTCTTTCCAGCAGGTGCTGATTGCACAGGGGCAGGGTTCTGAATAGGTGTCGAAGTACCATTTGGCATAGGGTTGTGTATTGGAGGGCCAGGCGGAAAGGTATTGTTTGCAAGGGCTGGGCTCGAAGTTTTTATTTGAACATCCTGCGATAGAGGTGAAGGTTGTGGAACTAGTGGTGTAGGCTTCTGTTGGGCTGGAAGAGCAGGAGCTAGCAGAGGAGATGCCGAGGGCATTACTCCTCCAGGTGGACCATATTGAATGATCGGACGGTACATTGTTTGCTGTGATCCTGATGAATGGAGAGCCTGAGGTTTCGGATTTGTGTCTTTGATAGCATACATTGTAGCTTCGAAAATATGTGGTTCGACAGTAATTGTACAACTCCCAAGCTTCGTCATCGAATCCTTCGCCGGATTGTCTGCGGGCTGCTCAGGAGCACCTTTCTTCTTCGTCGGCTTAGTCCAGTATTTCTCGAAAATGCCTTCGCTCAACCATTTTTGTCTTGATCTGTGCAGTGAATCTACTAGAACTCCGCTGTGAGGGTAGTCAGCTTCTGTCTTGGATCTCGGGCACAAGGGAGGCGACAGTTTCAGAAATACCTTTCTGTGATTGTTTGATAATGGCTCGTAGGGAGATTATCTGGCTGGGGTTTCTCAACGGTAGGCAAAGGCTTGCCAGGTGCAATGCTTCGTGGTAGCGTCTGCTCGATGGGTGGAGGGGGTGCAGGAGGTGTTGAGGTCTGATGGCGTTGCTCTGGGGGTGTTGAGGTCCGTTTCTTACTGATGGACTCTACACGCGCAGCGCGAGCCGGAAGCTTTCTCTTCCTCTCCATCGGCGTCGCAGTGCTGGTTAACAGCGTCAGTGATATGGTTGGTGTTGTGACGCGTCGAAGGAATGTCGGCGATGATGATGCTTGGTGGGCGAACTTTAGACGACAAAACGGGGAGGGAAGTAGAACATCAACTTCTCCCTGCAACCGAGTCTTGTGCTTCGCAACCACAACAACTTGGAATTAAGGCCTGTATTAGGTACGTTGGTAACGGGTGGATAAAGCTGAGGCACAAAGCAGACATAACTGGACGTATCGGGTGTCTTGGCCTCATGTACAGTAAGTGTCGGTGGTGTCTCAGTTGCCAACTCTTATCTACTATCAATCCAACAATGCCCTACGTCCAACATCCGACCTTTCACAGGTGGGAAGTCTGAATAACTGGTTAGGCAGTATCACTTATTCTGATAACTGAAACGTTTCGTTGTGAACTCTTTTTGGAGTGATTTTCTAGTATCTGACATGCACGCAGTTTGATGTGTTAAGCCTAGAATGCCTCCTCTTGCTCCTATCCTCAAGAAGGCTCACATGCTTCTCTTCTCTGGCATTACCATCTACATCCTAGCATTAATTGCTGCCGCCAACCCTTGGCTACAAAGACAGTACAGACTCCATTTCCTGCGCAAATCGGAATGCTGATAAGGTCAAAGTATCCTCTACGTCCACCGCCTTCATACAGCTTGGTGGGTTGATATCAACAAGCCAGAGCAATTCGGCTTTGCAAGTTAGGCTGCCTAGGTCTTTGCCTCATTCAGAGCTGACATGCGCCAGAGAATCAAATCACACCCTTCAATTTCAGCACTCCGGATGGAGAAACCATATATGCTTGGCATGTGATGCCCTTAGGCCTTTACGCACAGCATGAATTTGAGATCTTGCAACAACCATCAGGCTGCGCTGAGGATATCACGAAGACCAAAGCATTTCAATTACTACAAAATGACCCAGATGCACGTTTAATCATTAACTGTAAGAATTTCGGCCTCTATTTGTACTTGTTGGCTAACATGTCTCAGTTCATGGGGTACGGTTTAATCCTCGACGTCTCGGCTGATGATAGCTAATGTGTGTAAAGAATGCTGGAACCGTCGCTCAAGGATGGCGCACTGATTCCTATAGATCACTCTCTGACGGGAGTACCTCTAATATTCATATCCTCGCTATCGACTATCGAGGATTCGGTCTCTCATCTGGTTCTCCCACAGAGGAGGGTGTAATAATCGATGGCGTCGCAACAGTGAATTGGGCAATGAAGGTTGCCCAAGTACCTCCAGAGCGAATCGTCATCGTTGGACAAAGTCTTGGGACTGCTGTTACATCCGCCGTTGTAGAACGCTTTACAGAACAAGGAACTGATTTTGCAGGTGTAGTTCTTGTTGCCGGTTTCACAAGCATTCCAAATCTGCTTCCTTGGTACTCAATTCTTGGATTCATTCCAATATTATCTCCGTTCAGATCACATCCTGCTCTTCAAGAATTCCTTGCAAGCTATGTAGTGGATAAATGGCCATCAGAAACACGCATCGCCAATGTTGCGAAGTTGAGTAAGAAGTTGAGGCTCTTCATTATCCATTCAAGAGATGATCCGGAAATTCCTTGGGCTCAATCTGAAGGTCTCTTTGCAGCTGCTGCGAACGCTACCACAGACGGAGGGATGGATGAAGCTTTATTCAAAAAGATGAAGGCACGATCGACAGTTTATGTTGGTGACGGTTCGTTTATTAGCACTTGGAAAGCTTCCGAAGATAAGATTATTAGAGAAGATATTGTAGGACATGGCCGTAAGCTCCCTCGCTGCTAATCGAATGAAGATTGCTGACTTAGCCTAGAACATAGCAGAATTCTGACCTATGCGCCAGTTGCTCTGGCAGCATTAAAAGCATTCGGTATGGATGATGGAGGTACACTCCCGCTGTAACGAGATGTGCAATTTATTACGCAAGTGGCTATGTAGAGATTTGGAATCGACTGTACGAGTGACGACCAGCACTACTCACTCCTGTTCACTTCCGCATACCTGCGGTTGTGTCTTGTGTATGCCAATAGGATGTATAACAGTTTCCTCAAAGCCCTCGGGGCATCGAGCGGTGTCTTCTACTATCGTGTGAATGTTTTTCTTTAAGAAAAAAAAGGAAAAATAGAGAATGCTATCCACTACATCTAATGATCAAATGACAAAACCCCTACGACTGATGATAGATAGATTTTGACATCTTTCCCTACCTAGGTAGTCATACAAATGTGATTTTTGATCACATGACACACAACTCCAAACGTTTCGGTGAACCCCGCCTGTTTACCCCACCAGGACAACATCTCGCTCCTCTCAACAGCAAAAGCTATTCGAGCCTCTAGCATCTCCCACTAGTATGGCAGACGAACATAAGGTCGGTGCACCTGCCGAGACGCAGAAGGCTCCAGAAGAGACTACTGAGGCTTCCTCAACAACCGCCCAACCGGAGTCTGAAAATGAAGATGACCATGAGGACACTACAGTGGCCGGTATACCAGCTTCAGGGACAGCAAACAAGAAGAAGAAATCCAAAAGGAAGCGTGTTAAAGCAGCGTTAGGAGGCGGGTCGAGCGAGACATCGAGCAGTGGTGGTTCCCGGGAGGATATTTCGAAGGCAGTCAGCGGCCTAGGCACAGCACAAATACAAGAGATCCTGAAAATGAATCCAGCGCTGGCGCAACAAATGGGCGTCGGAGAAGGCAGCGAGCTCTCGGAAAAGAAGATCCAGGATGCGATTAAGAAACTTAGTTTGGAGGAGATTATGACTGGTTTGGCATCAAGCGGAAAGAATGTCAAAGATATGGCGAGCTACAAGTTTTGGCAGACTCAGCCGGTGCCCAAATTTGGAGAAAGTGCGGAGCCAATTGAGGAGGGGCCTTTCAAGATTGTGGATATTGAGAAAGTGCCGAAAGAACCTGGATCCTTACTCCCTGGATTTGAGTGGGTGACTATGGACTTGACGAGGGACGAAGAAATTCAGGAACTGTTTACGTTACTTTATGGACACTATGTTGAAGATGATGAAGCTATGTTCAGATTCAACTACTCGCAGTCTTTTCTTAGATGGTAAGTCAAGAGGCTCGCGATTGTGGGCACTTATTGACAAACTTAGGGCCTTGATGTGTCCTGGATGGACGAAGGAATGGCACGTCGGCATTCGCGCATCAGTATCTCGTAAGCTTGTAGCTTTTATTTCAGCAATTCCCGTCGCTCTACGTGTTCGAAAGAAGATTCTCCATGCATCCGAAGTTAATTTCATGGTCGTCCACAAAAAGCTGCGCTCGAAGCGAATGGCTCCAGTTCTGATTAAGGAGATCACTCGAAGATGTTATCTGCTGAAGACATGGCAAGCCATCTACACTGGTGGTGTTGTTCTCCCGAAGCCAGTCAGCACTTGCAGATACTTCCACAGATCAATTGACTGGCAGAAGCTCCACGAGGTTGGCTTCAGCCCCCTACCCGCAAACAGCAAACCGTCATATCAAGTCCGCAAATATGCTCTGCCGGACCACACAGCCACCAAACATCTGCGGCCAATGGAGGAGAAGGATATCGATGGTGTTCTTGATCTACTCAGGCGATATCTAGAAAAGTTCGAAATGGCTCCTGTTTTCACTAGGGAGGAAGTCGAGCACTGGCTACTAAACAAGAGAGCTGCTACTGATGAACAAGTAGTTTGGTCATACGTCGTTGAAGTAAGTTAAATCACAACTGATCTACGTAGGTATCAATACTGATAAGTCCTAGGACCCATCAACGAAGAAGCTGACTGACTTCTTCTCCTTTTACATCCTCGAATCCTCAGTCATCAACAATGCCCAACACAAAACCATCCGTGCAGCCTACTTATTCTACTACGCCACGGAACACGCGCTAGATCCGTCCTACACTCGCACCGACCTCAAAAAGCGCCTCAATGAGCTCATCTACGACGCACTCATTATTGCTAGGAAGTACAAATTTGATGTTTTCAATGCTCTCACTCTTCTTGACAATACCTTATTCCTCGAGGACCAGAAGTTCGGTGCTGGAGATGGACAATTGCATTATTATTTATATAATTACAATACAAATCCAATCGCTGGAGGAGTGGATGCGAAGAATAATATCGATGATAAGACAGGGAGCGGGGTTGGGGTTGTGATGTTGTGAAATGGTAACGTGAGTAGAGCTTGAGTGTAGATACCACAGAACTGAGTGCTATAGAAGAAAGCTGAATATGAAATCGTGCTGAGGAGGTTTTCATTTCTGTCGTCTCTGCTTCCATCGTGAGTGCTGAGGAATGTGTAAGAATAACAAGTGTGATGATAATGAAAAGTAGGCAAGGCATAACGCTGGACCTTCTGCCATCCAAACGCACTCGTCACTCCAAACGAAGCTTGCATCTTCCACGCAAACATGTTCAAGTTATACTAGCAACAAAGGAGCCTTGATAAATAAGACGCCATATTGGTTGGCCAAAACCAGCGACAACCCGAGTATCCGAAGCAAAAAGAAACTCCCTTATGCTTTCCCCAACCTCTCCACCTTTGCGACCATCTCTTCAATTGCCGTATTATGCCATTCCGTCTCTTCAAGCATAAACACATGCCCGACTCCTTCCTTGATCACCCCCACTCCAGGATTCAACAGCTCAATCAATTTTCTTCCATGCGGGACAGTAATCATATTATCGTTCGTGCCATGCATAACCAGAATTCTCTCCCGCCCCACCTTATCCCCAATCTCTTTCAATTGAGCAGGACTTTTGTGATGCCACCCAGCAGCAATCGCTTGCAACATGAATCCCTTCTTCTGAAATTCCTCTATGTTTAGACGCTTTGTTAGCTCTTGCGCGGCGAACCGCTGATAGTTGGTTTCGAAGCGCGCGTACGCTCCTGACGGCGGGAGGACTACGTTCGGAGTTGAAGAGGTGGGGAGCACGGTGTCGTCAGGACGAGCGAGCCAGGCATCTGAAAAGAGCATATGTGCTGCATCGCTGACTGAGCGATCAAGTGTTTTTGGAATGAACATTCTTATGCGGGTCGTCATGTTTTCAACGAAGGTGGTTGTGTTTTCTATGGCGGCGGCGGTGGAGATGAGGCTGAGAGAGGCAATGCGAGTTGGTATTAGGTATGCCTATGAAAGGTCAACATTGAGCGTTGAACAGGCATTACTTGACAGAGTAGTCAAAAGAAAGATGCATACGAGTTCTTGGGCAATCATGCCTCCCATTGAGACACCAGCCACGTGAAGCTGTCGCTCTTCGGTCCAGCCGAGATGTTCGAGGAGTTCGATGATATCTTTGGCCATTTCACTTGTGGAGTATCGCATCAGGGGTTTGTCACTCTTACCCATCCCTATGAAAGTTCTAGATTAGCTGCAGATTGATCGAGGAGCATTCATGAGACCTGCCTCGGTTGTCGAAGATCAAAGAAGAGTACTTGTCGCCATGTTCATGACCAAAATGCAAAGTCTGTCTTTGCCATGATGACTACTACATCTCAGTCACCGTTCATGAGAGGAGTAGCATCAATTGACTTACTTTCATAGAGCCCAGACCCATTACCCACTGGGGGAGTGCAAGTCAGTCACGTGACTCTCATATCATTTTGTTGAACTCTTGACTCGAAGCAGGGACTCACGATTAGCTTGGTATCACCACCTCCGTGGACTTCCCAATCAATATTGATCGGGCCTCCTCTACCGAGAGCAACAGGAAGCCGGCCGCTCTGCGTAGGAATGAACTTCCATAAAGTATCGGGGTACGACGAATGCGCGAGAATCTCTGTGACTAGAGGTCGTTGTGAAGCGTCCGCCCTGGTTTTTGATATTAGCAATGGCGATACGCAGGGCAGGAAAGAGATATTTACATGATTATTTTTAGGGTACGGATGATAATACCCTCCGTTATGCCTGTCCAAAGAAGCTCGTGTATAAATGTAGCAAGGGAGGATTGATTGAAGTTGCTCTCAGACTTGCTTCGGCTCGCTTGGCCTAGCGCTTTGTCGCATAGACATCATTAATCCGGACAAGCTCTACGACAAGTTAGTTGATTGTATCGTCAGAAGTGTATTCAAGAAGTGAATTACCTTGATGGACGGGAAGCTTATGCTGAGGATTGGACGACCTTTGGACGACCAGGCTTCAACCCTATCCTGCCGGTTACTGTTTAGCACGTGCATGGAGATGTTTATGTGCTCAACAAGGCATATGACAACACCTTAGTTTAAAATTTCCTTGATTAGTCTCATTAATTACTCGCTGTACTATGTGATGGGTAGCATGAACACGACTAAGATCTCGTCAATAGCAAAGTGTCTGAACTTCATTAATCGTGAAACCGCGTCAATCACGTGCGTGGCTCCTCACGCTAGCATACCTTCCCCGCCTCGAGCTCTGTTTCGACATCTCTCTTTTCAACGTCATTGACAGAAAGTCATGTAGCTTGGGAGTTTACCGTGTTACCTTATATTCAATTTTACCATACCAACCAGGCCCGTGATATCCAATCAATTCATGGAGCGTTTACTGCCTCGGGTCGAAGTACTAGTCGGGCCTGTTACGTTTGAGCACCACGGACTTGGTGATGCTATTGGTATTGGAGAGTCGAGGCCACGACTGTCATGGAGGTTCTCGGGAGCAGCTAAGGGGTGGAGACAGTATTCTTACGAGCTCGAGATATCGTTCGGTGGCACTACGTTCGAACTGAAGGGGCTAGCAGCTCCATTTAAGGGGGTGTTTAAGTCCGAAGATTCGGTCTTAGTGCCATGGCCTTGTAGACCGTTATTTCCAAGGGAATCAGCTACTGTGAAGGTTAGAGCATTCAAAGATGATAACGACAGAAAAGGTCCTGCCACTGACTGGTCCGTCCCATCAACTGTCGAAGTTGGCCTGCTGCTGAGGATTGACTGGCAATCTCAAATGGTCGCTGCACCGAGAACGCTCAGTACAAGTGACTCGCTACGGCCATCCATTTTCCGGAAAGAATTCGAGTTGAAAAAGAAAGTCCGTTCTGCACGACTTTACATCACAGCCTATGGCATATATGAAGCCTTTATTAACGGAGAGAGGGTTGACGATCATGTCTTGGCTCCGGGATGGACTTCTTACAAATATCGTCTTAATTATCAGACGTTTGACATCACTAAACTTTTGAAGGAGGGGAGCAACGCCATTGCAGCTGAAGTCGGCGAGGGCTGGTATTGCGGAAGATTAGGATACCTCGGCGGCAGAAGATGCAACTATGGAGATGAGTTGGCTCTCCTTGCCCAGCTCGAAGTCGTGTTCGGCGATGGAGACCACGTAATTATCGGATCTGACGAGAGTTGGAAAACATCGATCGGCCCTACCATATCTGCGGAAATATACGATGGGGAAGCGTACGATGCGAGATTAGAAGTCAAAGGCTGGTCTTCTGCTTTATTCGAGGACGGAGGCTGGTCCAAAGTAACCCAAGTTCCACATCCATACGAGATATTAAGAGGCCCTGAGGGGCCGCCTGTTAGACACATTGAGACTGTCAAGCCTACTAAATTCTTCCAAACCCCTTCAGGAAAGACCGTTGTTGACTTTGGACAAAACCTTGTTGGGCGACTGAAAGTCAAGGTTTCCGGCCCTGCGGGGCACAAGATTATCTTCACTCATGTCGAAGTTCTCGAAGATGGCGAAATCGCGACTCTTCCGCTCCGCTTCTGTAAAGCAACAGACTCTCTGACCCTATCCGGGAAGCTGACTGAATGGGAACCAAAATTTACTTTTCACGGCTTTAGATTCGTTCAGATTGACTATTGTCGGGATCCTCGCGGTAAAATTGTCTTAGCGGACATAGAGGCACGTGTTATCCATACCGATATGGAGAGAACAGGTTGGTTTCAATGCTCTGATACAGGCAATCTGGGTGTTGATCAACTTCATAAAAACATTGTGTGGGGCATGAGAGGGAACTTTGTTAGCATTCCGACTGATTGCCCTCAACGAGACGAGCGGCTTGGCTGGACTGGTGATATCCAAGTATTCTCTCCTACTGCCAACTTTCTCTACGATATATCTGGCATGCTGTCTGCTTGGCTGAAAGATATGGCTTTGGAACAGAAATACGACCTCAATGGGGTCGTCGGAGAAGTGGTTCCCCTGCTACCTGGCATAACCTCTAAGACTGGCAAGGCAGCATGGTCAGATGCGGCAATCATGGTTCCATGGGAGCTGTATACTGCGTTTCGTGACCAGCAGATTCTGAAAGATCAATTGGAAAGTATGAAAGCATGGCTTGATAAAGGATTGGCTCGCCGACCAGGACATTCATCAGAGTCACCTACTCTTTGGGATACGAATAGCTTCCAGTTTGGAGATTGGTTGGATCCAGATGCTCCCCCTAATGATGCAGCAGCAGGAAAAACCGATCCTCAATTTGTTGCAAATGCATATCTAGTGCATGTCACCAATCTCGTTTGGAGAGTCTGCGAGATATTGGGTAGCAACGACGAGCAGAAATACCGATTGCAAGCCACAAAAGTGAAAAGGCTCTTCCAAGACGAGTATACGACACCCAATGGCCGTCTTGTTCCAGAAACCATGACTTCTCTTGCCCTAGCTGTCGAATTCGAACTCCTATCAAGTCCGGAACACCTCGAAATTGCTGGAAAGCGACTTGATGCCATTGTCCGCACTGCGAAATTCAAGATTAGTACAGGGTTCGTTGGTACACCCCTAATTTTGCCCGCTTTGACAAGAGTTTCTAAACCGCAACTCGCGTATCGAATGCTTCATGAAGACCATTGCCCAAGCTGGCTGTACCCCCTGACCATGGGCGCCACCACAATGTGGGAAAGATGGGATTCAATGCTACCAGACGGATCTCTGAATACCGGGGCAATGACAAGCTTCAACCATTATGCATTGGGAAGCGTAGGCGCTTGGCTACATTCCACAGTCGGTGGTATTAGTGCTGAGAAGCCAGGATGGAAGGAAGTTCGAATCGAGCCTCGTCCTGGAGGCAAGATTGTTTGGGCAGAGGTCAAGCATTTGAGCCCGTATGGAATGATTGAATGCCGCTGGAATATCAAGGGAGATTTTTTCACATTAGAGATATCGCTCCCGCCAAATTGCTTGGGTAAAGTCAAGCTGCCTGGCAGCTCTGCTGTGCTAGAGGTTGGAAGCGGAATGTACAGTTACAAGGTACCGTATGCTTCGGAAGATTACCCACGCAAGGAGTTTGATTGGATTTATCAAAAATTACAGCCCGGTGAGATTTGATCTGGCCGCTTTGGACGAGGCCACAGCGAGTTTTGTGCTTTGCCTTGTTCGTACTTGGGGCAAGTTCAGGAGTTCTTCGGCTGAATCGATTTGGTTAGAGGATCTACGAGATCTCCAAAAACATATGAAGCAAAAAGAAACCTACAAACAAATGCAATGATTAGTTTCGAACACTACTGAAAGCGAAAATAAACTCTCAGCCATACATTGCCATTTATTAGCTATTCCTGCCTGTTCTGGATCTCAGCCTTCAGACAGAAAACGGTCTACTAGTTACACTCACAGCCGGCTGTCCTCAACCAGACGGTAACTTCGAACAATTGATGATACCTCAGCGAGCTAGCGGAGTCGCATTGACCAGACATACATACAAACTGCCTGGCGAAGTAATCATCATTTGTACGCAGCTTAATCACACTGTCCACGCCCCCATGAGTCCTGTGTCTGATCATTCTGATGCCTCAAGTCAATCTTCCCTGCTTGATTTCCATCGCCATCTAACGAGAGATATGTCGTAGGCAAAGCCGATTATGTTTGTTTCCAAGGCGGTATTTGCTTATCACGATCTTCTGATGTATCTTTTGGTGTAAGTTATATGTTTTATAGTCAAAACTTCAAATATATAAATTTCCACTCATACATTGACGATAATTATACCATTACTGAAATCTGCTTAATTAAACGGCCTTCACTTTCTCCACAACATTCTTCACCTCACCAGCATCCTTCTCCTCTCCACTACTTCTGACCTCCAGCCCCTCCTGCACATCACTATCATCCCAGATTGTCACTTCAACCAGCGTCTCCTGAGCCGGGAACGCCTTACTCAGCACCACATACAGCAAGAATGCACTCGAGAAGCCCCACAGATAGCTCATGTCCCAGATATGCTGAACTCCCTTACCAATCGCCAGATTGGAATCCACGGCCGCCGCCAAGCCCGGCAGGTTGGGCCCTAGAGAGACGAAGAACGCAATAGCAGCGCGCCAGTTGGTGCCCGCAATATTGTATCTATAGCGACCGTGACGACGGTACAGGCCAGGGACATCGATATGCTGCGACTTAACGACCCAGTAGTCAGCTACCAGGATGGCAGCAATGGGCGCGAGGAAGATCGATAGGCCGGACATGAATGTTAGCAGCGACTGTGCCGACGAGATGATCTTCCATGGAACCATGATCCAGCCCGCCGTCACGGTGGTGATGATGGCACCGCGTCTGAGATTGATATATTTCGGGCATAGATTCACCATGTCGTTCGAGCATGAAATCACGTTGGCGGACAAATTCGTTCCGATCTGCGCCACAACCCAGCAGACTCCCACGAAGAAGGCGCCACACCGGCCCCAAGGACCGTCCCATTTCGCTGCTAGATCCAAGGGCGACCAGATGTACTCGCCGTAAACGACTTTCGCGCAACTGGTTGCGATGATGCCGAAGGTGCCGATGAGAAGGGTAATGGT
The DNA here is from genome assembly GCA_003988805.1 of Ploettnerulaceae sp. D365. Taxonomy (NCBI): domain Eukaryota; kingdom Fungi; phylum Ascomycota; class Leotiomycetes; order Helotiales; family Ploettnerulaceae; species Ploettnerulaceae sp. D365. Next base: position 190,922 of record QYAL01000066.1, read on the forward strand.
CGGGAGGAGAAGCGCCTGCCACCACACACCTCGGGAGCGTTTCATGTACCGAGTGAAATCCGGGACGTTAGTCGCCATTGTCGCCCTGCTTCCTGTTAGTTTCCCTCGCTACCCCATTTTCATCTTTTTCTTCAAAGAAGAGAAGAGAGAATAACTCACCAACTTCCACAGATACTCGAAAAGCGGTTCAGGATCATCCAGGATCTGGCAGAGCCGGCTGGAATCGAGTAACCCTGATTCCAAATATCACCTGCACCGTGCGCCTTCTTTGTCATAGCGATTACGACCGCAGTGCTGATGATCGGTACAATGAGCGCCTTGAAGTGGAAGAAGTACTTCAGCTTGTGCGGCGGCGTGAGCAAGAACGGGAACTGAAGGCACCAGAACAAGAAGTGGGCGATCATCAGCTGGGTCGTGACTCCGGAGTTTGCGGGCAGGTGGTTCGGGATGTTGAGGAAGGACGGGAAGATGGAGCGGAGGATCTGTGACGGTGTGAGTGATTGGGAGCGGCCAGGAGGGAGATAATTAGGGGAGAGAGGCATGGGCATACTTGGAACATAGCCGTGCTGCCAGTCCAGGTTTGGATTGCGTGCCAGAAGAGAGCGGTGGCCATTCTCACCACGATGGCGAAGCGAGAAAAGTAGTAGCCGAACGAGGAGCGGATGGCGATGGGGAATGGAATGTGAAGCCTTGCACCCATCAAGCCGTTCATGACAATAGGAACACAGTCGACGATGGAACCGAAGACAACTTTATCATACTGATCAGCATCCGTCGACTCACGTGCTTTTGACAATCATAGCACATTTTGGTGCAAAGAAGACGACTTACGCAAATAAAATGCTTCCTTCCAGGTCAGACCCGCCTGGATGATACTACTCGGCGCCTCCCAGCCCTGAGCATTTAACGCATCACTGAACCAGAAACCAGCAATGGTCACAGATGACCAGGTCCGTCTATCCTCGGGCGTGACATCGGAATCAATATTTGACCAGGCTCCCTCATCAGCGAATGAATTCGTCTCCTTTTCGAGCACCCAACCGGACAAGGTGCTGCGTTCGTGGATCTTGGTGGTAAGTGCGTTCTTGCGCTTCGTAAGGAAGGACGCCATCTTGAGGGAATCCGGAGAAGGATCGTCTGGATTACTCTAGGTGCTGGTTGAAGGGTTAAATGAGGAGGAGGAGGTGTGGGTTATGTACCTCTAAAGGAGGAGATGGAGATGGATATCTTGATAGTGAGAGACGGAGAATAATTGATAGCGGATCCCTGTAAAAGCTTAGAAGGAAAGCTAATAGATACGGGGGAGGCTTAAAAAGTAGATAAGATGAGAATAGAGCGAGAATGAAGGATCGACGGTACAAACAAACATCGTCTTACAGCTTTATCGCACGATCGATACAGTAAGTTCATCTCGGCTGGAATCATGATGGCGATGTTCGAGAGGAAATCCAGGTCAGAGTCTGGTGCCTTCTTGTTATCAATCGACCGTGATGACCCTTGTGAGCACAAATTCCAGGATGTTAAAGCTTCACCCATAAAGCCCCCGGTCTGGGTACAGTAAAAGTTCAGCACCTGCAATGCATACAGTACTCGATGCATAGCCACCTGCGATGCGACTCCAACAGACCAGCTCCAGCCACACACATCTGGCCGACGCCGCGCCGTCGCCCACTGCCGTCGCCTATGGCAGACATTTCGGGCCTCAGCCATGAAGAGCGGTGTTGAAGAGCGGTGGGAAGGGAAGTGGGTGCCGACGGGGCGATGGCAGTTGGGATAAGAAATAAAAGTGGAAGAAATACTCGAATGCAGTACTGTGATTGATGGGAGGGATGGGGGTGGCTACGGATGTGGGGCACAAATTGAGGAAAAATGGGACTAATCTGCATACGATGTACATAATCTGCATAACAGGCGATTGTTATCAATTTAGTTGCAGTGATTATTACTGCATTATTTGATTCGGAGAACTGTTTTGATTGCTCGCTTGTGAAGTTGTGGTAGAACGCTTAGAACAAAGGGGTAAGTCATGATTATCGGTTAGCTACTGGCCATTCAACCATTGCTCTGACTATTTTCTTGCTGTCAAATCATGCATGGTTTAGACGAGAGTTGAAGCATATGCCACATCTGGCACCCATACAAGCGTTCTTCAACTTCATGCTTTGGGCAGCTCTAAAATTGCAGCTCCAGAATCCTCAACAAACACGCTCACTACTCCCCCCTTCACGACAACCTTCTCACCCACCGTCACATTCGCCAACCGAACCGGCCTTCCGACATCTAACTCCCAGTTATAACTCCATCCATCCCAGCTGATTCCCGTGATAGCATCGCTTCCGTTCGCCCTCAGCCTCTTCACCTCGACGTCTCCGTCACAGTGGTCTGGGATCCGAAAACTGTACACCTGACTCGATCTCTTGGCGGGATTCGGGACCGTCGAGGTTCCATTGATCGTGTAGTTGTACGCACGCATATTGACAACCGCGATCCGCACGAGCTTCTCATCGCTGTACAGCGCGTACGCAGCTTCTCTCTCATCCGCCAGCGGGATGTTGAGAACCTGTACGCTGCTAGAGGTAAGGTCGCCCAGGAACGCAGCCGCGACTACTTGTCCGTAGTACGGTGGTTTGGTCCCTATGCTCGTCTTAGATGTTTCGATGGGCTGCCAGGCCGCGTACCGATAATCAGTCCCCATGTGCATATGCACCCTTTCGATCCCGGCGCTGGCGCACCAGAGGTTGAAATCTATTCCCCAGAGCGCGGCACCGAAACTGTTTGAGAGTCCGGGTTTTCCTTGGTTGTAGAGACTGTTGGTTTCGCCGAGGATGAAGGGGATGGATGGAGGTAAGGAAAGGTGGGACAAGAGGTCTACCTGAGAGGAGATTGACAGCACAGTCTTTGTATGGTTCATTAGCGTGCCTTGGAGTGTGACGCCCGGTTGCGTGGCGCCGCCGATATAGCTGATTTTACTTCAGTCCATCTCTAACTTTACTCGAATCTCTGAGGGAAACGGAAAGTAGACCTACTTGTGACTTGAAAACACTTTCACGTCCCCATCTACATTTAGCCCATCCCGCCATGTCAGAAGTGGCTTCAACTTATTCCCTGTGCCCGCAAAACCCGGCGCGAGATATCCATACCTACCCTCTTCAAGAAAGCCTGGACAGTACTTCTCTAGCTGTCGTCTGACAGCTCGCGTCCCGTCCAGCCATTGCGAGACATACCGGCGTTCGCTCCAACTGGGCGGCCGGACCGCTCCTTGCGCAGACGTCGAGTACAGATCCGGCTCATTGCCGTATTCCCACCACAAGAGCTTGTCATGGCCGAGGACTGAGCATGCCAGGGGGACAGTGTCGAGAAGGGTCTGGAAGCCGATGGAGTTATTACCGCCGAGACCGAGGTTGAAGCCGTGAATATATTTGGTATCAGGAAATGTGTTGTAGGAGTCAAAGAAACTCGGCCCTATATGAATAGTTGTTGGGTAATCCGGCGAGCGAGCGTTATTATATGTCCCGTTGACCGCATAAGGAAGCGATGCATTGTATAAGGCGTAGTCTTGCGTGTTCCCACCAACGCGTATATAGGGTTTCGTTCCGGTCAGATTTCCGAGGTTGTTGAGCAGATAATTGGAGAATGTGTTGGGGTGTGTGCTGTTTCCAGCAAAGTCGGGGAAGAATACAAACTCGATCGAGTAGCTTATGAATGCCTCTGGGAGGGGTGGACCTGCGTGAGCTGGAGGTGAGGAGGGAAGTGAAATTGTGAATAGGCCTTGGGTATGTGCCAAGTCTAGGGATTGAAGCAAGCTTGCTAGAGGAAGAAAACGTCTCATCCAAAACATCCTGAGAGAACTTCTTGAAAGTTAATGATTGTTAAAGGAGAGGGGAGCTGCCAAGGGGGCTTGCTGGAATATTTTAAGCACAGAACTATTATCTGCCCCCGTAACTCGTCGATCCTCTCAAGTAACACCGACGCATTTCTCATCCTCGGTCATACCAGCATGGGATAGATCACAGTGCAACCTGCCTACCGTCGTGGGGTAGGTATTGCGGGGTGCGGCTGATTGTCGTGCGAGGACGCCTTTATTGGCGAGGAAATCTGACGACAGATAATGATTGAATTTCGACACAACATCTACTCGAATATCATCGATCACCGGTAGAATAAGGACATCCACTGATTCCGCTTCTAGACGAGCATAAAGACTCGATCTGATTATTTTGGGCAACAGAACTGCTGTACCTAATAACTATTTCAGGCTTAGACTTGGGTAGTGCACATCTCGCTGGGCAACTTGACTTTCGGGATATTGCAGAGACAATGAAAGCATTTCCCTCAACGTAACACCTTGCCACAACATATAACGCTTTCCCGAGTCACCCCAGTATAGCTCAAACCTCTGCCAATCGGTAGAAACTTGATTAACTCATCCACATCTGCATTAACCAGAGTCCAGAAGTTGTAGATTGTCAAGCACGGAGTCCATGGTTAGCCGCCTGTCATCATGTGCGACAAGAAGGAACCAATCCGATATAAAGCTCCACTCGTCACCTTGTAAACACTCAGCCACTTTTGTATCCTGAACTCAACTCCGAGGAGCCCCTGAAGTCCGCCCAAGCCAAGCTAGTACATCCCTTGAAAAGCCTCCTTGAACACCATTGCTAATGCCGACCAAATCCAGCCAATTTTCCCATCCATGTAAAACTCCACGATCCCAGAAAAGGTAGTACAATTCAAGCCGCTGAACCCTTGCTTGCAGATGCTGGGTCTTTAGAACCGACAGGCGTTGGTGCAACTCGTCTTCTCTTCTTGTCCTGGCTTCCATCTTCTCTCTCACCCTCAATAGCATCACGCTTCACCCCACTCACACTCCCCGAAGTACTTCTTGGTGTTTGTGGCGGTGTCGACATTGGCATTCCATTCACGAATCCGACATTGCCTCCTGCAGTAACACTCGGGACACTGCTACCAACCAATGTTGGGTTGCTAATAATAGAGCCAGGTGCGTACGAGGATTGAGTTGCAATCGATGAGGTAGAATTCGACCGGGTAGGTGACGAAGGGCGCATTGAGGGTCCAGCCGGAGGAGATGGGGCGGCTAGGCCGCTTGAAGACGTCCGGTGATGACTGTGTGGAAATGGAGATGGCGGTGCCACAGCAGTAGGTGTTGCCATTGGGGTGTTTTGAGACGAAGAAACGGCTGTACTCAGGGACGGGTGCTTGGCTGTAGGAATATCACCAGCATATATCTGACCCAGCTCGCCTGGTGCGAAGGTAAGGGTAGAACAGAAGCCGTCTGAGGATGTCATGAGAAGTGTCAAGCCATCATTGGACCTTGAATGTTAGCAACAAAAGCATGCGGGGGAAGGAAGAACTTACCAAGTCAAGTCAGTAAATGTCGCGCAGTGAAGATTGCTGACAATGCACAGAGGCGTCTGCTGTTGAGTATCATACATTAGAACCGAGTCTTCAGTTGCAACGGCATATATCATCCGGTAAGGGAGAGAAAATGCCATTGTCGGGCCCGATGAAGCACTTGAAGTGGTGTCTACTTCCAATGGTCTGGATTTGGCAGACGATGTAGGCCCAGATGGGTCAGTCTGTGGCAAAAGAGGAGGAGGCTCCATAACTGATGGTGCAGGAGACTTAGGAACAGCTGGTTCTGGCAGGGCTGACATTGTATCCTCCGAAGAAGTGTCAATTGTGATATATTTCGTAGGTGGAGAAGTCTTCCTTTGGGCATAGTACACAGGAGAGCACTTCACCACAACAGAAGGTTTCTTGTGTCCTGGAAGATGTGCGATCGGTGGCTTGTTGATCCCACCTCTTGTGTAAATGTAGACCGTATTAATTACCTCGTATATAGCCTTCACCGTCTCGTCTGCCTTGAACTGTGATTGATATTGACCAGCAGGAGTGAAGAGGAGGCTCCCATCGGGAGTGAAGGTCAATCTGCGGAAGAAAGATTTCAGGGTATCGTTTGAGTAGATGTGAGCATTTTTGACCCCCATACCGATACTGTATGGCTTTGGGGAGGCTTCCATTGGCATGACCGCTGGGAGGGGTAATGAGGGCGCTGGAGAGGCTGATCGTCGCATAGACATTGATGGGGAAGCTCCTCCAAAAGAGGACCTTCGGCTGTGACTGATTGTACTAGGAGGATTCATTGGTAGTGCGATTGAGGTCGGGGTTCCTGGGCAAGAAGGGACGGGGGATCCAATCGTTGAAAGTTCAGCAGCGAGCTGTTGTCGCAAACTTAGGTCCGGAGGCGCTGGGCTGTGTGAGGAAATTCGTCGTCCTGGAAGGTCCATCTTCATGTTCATTCCAATCTTCCTCGGCTCTTCGTCTCTATTGTCTAAGGTATATGTGCCCTCCTTATTCTTTAAAGTGTAGATGTGAACGGATCGATCGGAGGATTGGGTTGCGATATATTCATTGAGGGGATCCCAAGCTACACCTTGTACATAATGCTGATGCTCGGCAATCTGACGTATGAGTTGGCCGGTTTGTGCATTGTAGATTCTCGCAACATTGTCCATGCTGCCAGTTATAAAGTAGATCCCGTCCGGAGACCAGGCCAAGTCGTATATCTCGTGCCCAGATGACCGGCACATGTGCTTCGCTCGCCAAGTCTCCTTGTCCTCAATCCCATCATCTCCAAAGGTAGGCTTCGAGTTTTTGGTGTCCAAAACCCAGGTAATTACGTTTCCATCGTCGCCGGCAGAAGCTAGAACATCCCCTAGGAAAGGTCAGTGGCTGCTGGACTAAGACGTGCTTTGCAAATATCACCTCGAGGAGCCCATCGTACAACGTTCACCGTCTGCGAGTGCCTCGACATCGTACATAAATATTCAACCTTTCGATCCTCCCCATCCGTGTCCAGTCTCCATAGCTATTTGCGGTCAGCGACTGGAAGCTTATCCCTCTTCTGTGAAACCTACCCTGACATTATTATCTCCTCCGCCAGTTGCCAATCGCCCCTTACCGTGTGGTTGAAAGTCTGCAGAGTATATGGGGGCATTTTCTGCGTGCCAGTTGACGATTATCGGTGCTGCCTTCATGGTGGGAGTTATTGAGGAGCTATAGAGCTGCCGTCGAGCTCAATCTGGCGGCAGCGAGGCTGATTCAGCCCGAGACCCTCTGCTTGAGGATGATTGAGATGCTTGGGGCTTGGGAGGTAATTCGTCTGGAAAAGATGTTCGTTGATGATGAGGGTGTCGATCGTATGTCGTGGCTGTGACAGTGATAGTGCTTGTGGGTGTGCTTTGTGTAGACGCCTTGGGTCAAGGATTCGAACGGCTTGAGGTGAGCTCGGCTCAGAGCTTAGTACTGTATCGACAAGCGCAAAATTTGGCCGTGCATATGTTTGCATATGAATTTGTATTTGTTACGTCGATTGCAAGGAGGCAATACGTATCAAACAGAAGGGGAATTGTTGGATGGTAGGATGAATATGAACTGAAATGGATTTGATTGTTGTTGGTGAATGAGTTGAAGTGATTCCGCAGCTTGAGTGGGTGCGCCTTGTGTGGACCAATAGCGAGCCTTTTCGCGTTCTCACGCGGCTGCAGGGAAGGGTGAGCATGGCAATGTACCGTACAGTATAGTACCATACAGTAATGCAGGAAGAATTCTCGTTCAAAATTGGTTTGAATAGGTCAATTGATTTTGCTCACCTTTGTGCGCGTATCGAATACTCTACTGTATTCTTTTTGAATAGTTTATTGTATACAGACAGTAACTTAACGTATTCTATATAGATTGGGTACCCCAACCCGCCCTGCCAAGTTAAACAGTACGTCTGTCTGCTCAGCGTTAGCAACTAACATATGTATGATGTATGATATCAAACTGGTTAGATCCAGAGTTGGCGTTTGAGGAACGCCTTTATACTGATCATTGTCGAGATTTTAGAGGTGCAGCTCAGATTGATTATATCTAGTTTGTGCCGCAGTTGGTCTGATTGTATTACCCACCTCTCCTCCTATGTAGCCACGTCTATATACACACTCTCGATACACTCTCGATCCCTGTAATCTAACATGATCATTCTTGCTTTGGTCCCTCAAGGACCGTTACAGTAGCTTCTATCGGAGAAAGGAGAAAACTCGCGTGGGACATTCCTCCCAAGGTACAGTAACACAAGAGCGAACTAAAGCAAACCCTACATCTGTGTGCAGTAGCCCCCTTCTGCAACTAACTCACCGTCCAAGTTCTCAATATCATGATCATTTCAGCCCATTGAGCTCTGCCTCTCCTTTGTATTCATACGACTGCAAAGCCCGGGCTCGTACTGCAATTTTGTGATGGACAGAAGAGATCGGATCTTTCACCACTAAGCACCGTATCTAGCACCATGGAACAACCTGAAGCTTGTTATCTATCTATCTCCGCATGAGAACGCGGCTCTTCTGTATCTTACCTGATTATTGATCTTGTTCCAACTTAGTACACCCAGCAACAAGTCTCTGAGCAGTGTCTGGCTCATTTGTGAGCCTTTGCTCCTTTCTGGCCCTCGATTCACATGTTCTGCGTGCCTCATCAGTTCGAAATTACTCGATCTTGGCTCGCCTCAGTCAATTATACCCCGCCGATAGATAGAGACGAAAGAAATAACAAAAGAAAGAAAGTAAGAATGCACGAAGTACCAAAGTACCTGATCTACAGCTAGGTGTCATCCTGTACTGTCCTAGCGCACAGGAAGACGGCCAAGCTTTGACCCGGGATGCTTGGCCGCTGAGGAGATATGGCAGGGCTCTGGCGGCTTGTGAAGCTATTACAGTATTGATGTGTACATAAATATTCCGGATACAACGCCGCAATAATACGTACAGAGGTAGATACTCTCCTCCTTACTACTATCCTCGCCGCAATTATGACTCACTACTCTATATTTCAGCCGCAGATTTAATTACATACTGATGCTCAGCTCTGTCAGCAGCCGCAGGCACTTGTTGCTGATGCTACATGTATGAAGTGGGGCACACAACTTACGCTCGTACTCCAATCTCTGATCTAGATCTCCAATCCCCAATCTCCAATCTCCAACCTCCTTCACCGCTCAAGATACATACAGTAATACTATAGCCATGCAATGCCAGGTAGGTAGGCTTCAGTAATGTACTATATAACAATATTACAGTACAGTACTGTACAGTACAGTAATATCACCTCCGCTTGCATCGACTTCTGGTCTATGATAGTCTCCCCCCATTCTTTATTATCGTGGGTTAGGTCCCTCTGCCCCCCTTTTTTTACTGTACTGTACGAAGTACCCGACTACATATTACTCGATGCGTATGCGTATGCGTGTCTGCCCCAGATTTCACATCTCAGCATGCAGATAGAGACTGGCGGATCGTATTCCTGTTCGTTACCCTTTGACGTGACATGTCCACAAATCCACAAAGTGAACAATATCCACTTTTAGTCCGATAATTAACTTTGTGAACGGAGTCAATCGCTCACTTCACCTTCTTCATTCGCCTAGTCTCGTCGTTTGGAGTCCATCAAATGATTAAATTCTCCTCTGGCCTCCCCTCCCCCCCTTTAAGCTTCTAACCTCTAACCTCTACCCTCTACCCTCTACCCTCTACCACACCTCAGAGAAGCATCCCAAGAGCTGTACGACGGCCACCTGCAGATATCACCATATCCCAACCCTCCATCCCAGGCCTGCACTGTACTGTACTGCACTGCATTGCATGCCATCCCACTTCCTCTCTCGCCGGTGACTCAACGAATTCTCAATCAATTACAGCATTTCTCGGTCATACCCAAACTTATATACGACAAACATAATCCCCCAATCATTGTACACTCATCCGCTCATACAGCATCAAACTTCCTTTCCCGTCCCACAGAAAATATATGACTGTTCTAGCAAGCAATTTACCATTCCCTACGTCTTGGGCCTCATCTTAAGCATGCTTTTTACTTTTCAAAAATTTCAGAAGTTATAGGACAATCAAGATGCTCGAGAATATATCGACATCACTTGCTGCAGGAACAACAGGTGTTGCTTTGGTTGTTGTTCTAACGGTCCCTGTTATCATCAGCATCACATCCCACTTACGGAGTCCAAAATCTGTATCAGATACATATGAGGATGAAGATGGAGTCGCTACTAAGGAATCAGTCAGCGAATATTCCGCAAAAATCCCAAAGATCTTCCTCGGCATCTTCACAACTGCGGGACTATTTACCTCTATCGCCTTAGCGGTTCTTGGAGCCATAGAATCGCGGGATCAATTGTTTGTTGAGAACTGGCTAAATGTTGCGCAATGGGTAGGTCCCGTGACCATCGGTGGATTATTAACATCGCTGACATCTCCCAGATCCTAATCCTCGTTCAAGCGGCAGGTATTGTTCTCATTCACAACTCTGTCCAGAGCTACAGACTGGGATTTTATGCAGCTGTCTCCTCCGTATCTCTACTTGCTGTTCTTCTCTTCCAAGATGGCCTCATTGCTCGACAAACCCGGCCGGGGGAGAGCTTTGGATCCTCGGAACAAATTAGCCTCCGCATCGCCCAGCTCATTCTTGTGGTCCTCGTCTCTTTCTTCAGTATTTCCTTACCCAGACGTCCAGTGGTGTTCTACGATGGAGTCCCTGTCGATGGAATGTACACGACCTCTGCGTTTGGGAGGTACACGTTTACGTGGGTGGATCCCCTGCTTAAGCTTTCGAGGAAGAAGAATCGCCTGGAGCTTGATGATCTGCCGAAGATGGATTCCAAGACCCGGGCGAAAGACCTCAGCAATTCCTGGGCATCAAAGACCCATACCAAAAAGCTTTGGATCGAAGTTTTCCTTGCCCACAAATGGGCGTTTCTCATTCAATGGACTTTGACCTTGGTCCAAGCATTCGGCAATTTCGCCCCTCAATTTGTCACATACCATATCCTGAAGATTCTCGAGAAGCGACAACCCGGGGATGCAGTCAGCACGGAGGCCTGGATATGGGTTGTCACACTGACCATTGCCACTGTGGGGGCATCATGGATAGAATCTTGGCTGTACTGGATTTCCTGGTCCGAGGTTGCCATACCCATTCGTGCCCAGTTGTCTGCGTTGATATTCCAGAAGGCGATGCGACGGAAAGATGTCAAGGGTGCCTCGAGATCAGGGAAGAAAGATGTTCCCAAGGGTCCGGATATATCGGAAGCATCTGGGGACGCTATTTCAGGGGACAAGCCGGACATCGCTGAAGAAGAAGACGGTGATCCGAAAGGAAAACAATCAACAGTCAATTTGATCGGCGTGGATACCAAGCGGGTGTCTGACTTTTGCTCCTTCAACAATTTCCTCCCAGGAAGTGTCTTCAAGCTAATTGTGTCATTTGCCTTTCTTCTGAGCATTATTGGATGGAAATCATTGCTCTGCGGAGTTTTGTCTATGTCCTTGACCATGCCCGTGAACATATTCTTTACTCGACGCTATGCGGCTGCTCAAGACAGGTTAATGAAGGTTCGAGATGTCAAGATGGGAGTAGTGACCGAGGCACTACAAGGTTAGTCGCTCAAAACTTCACTAGGAAACTAACTGAAAAGTCAGGTATTCGTCAAATCAAATTTTCCGCTCTCGAGCAGAACTGGCACGAAAAACTTGGTAAGGTTCGCAGGAAGGAGTTGGAAGAACAATGGAATGTATACGTGTGAGTTATAAGATTCTGTCGGAGGGATGTTTAGCTGATTATTCTAGTTCCGACACATTCCTGCTCTTGTAAGTCAACGATAACGGTTTAATTATAGTCTTCCTCGACCCGACTAACCTCGCCTAGCTGCTGGATCACAAGTCCAATTGCATTAGCTGCAACGTCCCTCGCAGTCTATGCTTCAATTTATGGAGAACTCACGCCATCAGTCGCCTTTACAGCCATTGGTGTATTTGCCGGTCTCGAGGTGACACTTGGAGTCATCCCTGAACTTACTACAGACCTTCTCGATGCCTATATTTCGATTGATCGAATTGACAAATACCTCAATGCCCCAGAGATATCGAAGAACACTACCGATGCCCCGAATATTTCATTTGATGACGCCTCGATTGCGTGGCCGTCTGATGAAGAGGAAGAGACGGATGATCTACGATACGTTCTACGAAATATTAATGTTTCTTTCCCCAAAAACGAGCTAAGTGTTGTGAGTGGAAAGACTGGAACGGGGAAAAGTCTGTTACTAGCTGCCATTCTTGGGGAAGTTGATCTGCTATCTGGCAAGATTAATATTCCCCAGCCTCCCTTAACACGAGATCGCCATGATGATCTGGCAAATAGAGAGAACTGGATCATCCCCTCTGCGGTGGCGTTTGTTGCTCAAATCCCTTGGATCGAGAATGCAAGCATCAAAGACAACATTCTTTTCGGCCTCCCCTATGATGAGTATAGGTACCAGAAAGTGATCGAAGTTTGTGCCTTGAAGAAAGACTTAGAGATGTTAACAGATGGTGAGTCGACTGAAATTGGAGCAAATGGCATCAACTTGAGCGGAGGACAGCGATGGAGGGTTACATTCGCCCGAGCTCTATACTCTCGTGCCGGAATATTGGTTCTGGATGATATTTTCAGTGCAGTCGATGCTCATGTCGGCAGATTCATCTTCGAGCAGGGCTTGACCGGCGAATTAGGAGCCGGCCGAACTAGAATTCTAGTTACTCATCACGTTGCACTTTGCAAATCCAAGACTAAATACATCGTCGAGTTAGGTGATGGCACAATCGAAAATGCTGGCTTGGTCTCGGAACTTGAGAGCGATGGAATCCTCCAAGCCATCATCAACCATGAAGAGGCAGGCTCGGAAATACAAGAAGAAGAGGATCCAACCGCAGTCAATTCCGCTGAATCGTCGAATGGTGATGGTGCAGAGACCGGAGAGGCAATTAAGAGAGTGGACTCGAAAAAGATTACTGCCAAGAAGTTTGTGGAGGACGAGCTCAGGGAACAGGGACGTGTCAAGACAAGGATTTACCTAGATTATATGAAGTTTAGTGGTGGATGGTCATTCTGGTTGGTTGCCTTGCTAGGTTTCTCTCTCTTGCAAGTTCTCGTAACAGGTTAGTACATACTCCTGCCACCACGTACACCGCTAATTTCCAGGCCGTGCTTGGTGGGTCAGACTTTGGACAGGCCACGACGAAAGGCATACCAGCATGACCCATTCCCTCACTTACTCCTATCAAGTATACGATCTTTCGCCGGACCACTCTTCCAACATTACAACCATAGACCATTCATCAAGTCTGAGTCACTATCTCGGCATCTACGTCTTATTTTCTATTGGAACTGTCCTCGTTGGCACATTTCGATACTGGTTTATCTTCACTGGTTCTATCCGCGCCTCTCGCCGGCTTTTCGATAAGCTCAGCTTCACGATCTTGAGAACCCCGTTAAGATGGATGGATACTGTCCCCCTTGGAAGAATCCTGAATCGCTTCACGGCAGATTTCAACGTCGTCGATGCTCGTTTATCAAGTGATATTGCTTTTGGGGCCAACAACCTCTTCCGTCTAGGTGGTGTTGTGATAGCAGGGTAATTTTGCTCTCCCCATTCCGCCACCAGCACTAACATCCCTAGGCTCTTTGTGTCCCCTTATGTCATCATACTTTCTGTATCTCTCCTCGTAATATGCATTCAAATCGCCCGCCTCTATCTGTCCGGCGCTCGCGAAGTCAAGCGCCTCGAATCAAACGCCAAATCACCCGTCTTTGAACAATTCGGCTCAGCCCTCACGGGAGTCGGTACTATTCGCGCATTTGACAAATGTGATGTCTATATTGACCGCATGTTTCGCAAGATCGACGACCACAGTACCTCCTTCTGGCATCTCTGGGCATTCAATCGCTGGATGGGATGGCGCATGAGTGCTGTTGGTGGTCTATTCGCTACCTTTGTGGCGATTATGATCCTCCTGATAGGTGGCATCGATGCATCCTTGGCTGGTTTTGCATTAAGTTTCGCTCTGGAATATGGGTCAGTTGTTATCTGGACAATCAGGCATTATACGAACCTAGAACTTGATATGAACGCAGCAGAGCGAATCATAGAATACAGCAATCTCCCCACCGAGTCTCTGGATGGGGCTGATCCACCAGCTGCCTGGCCTAGCGAGGGTCGCTTGGAGGTCAACGACCTGGTAGTCGGCTACGCACCAGACTTACCACCGGTCTTGAAAGGCCTGACATTCAGCGTTCAGCGCAATGAGAGAATCGGCGTCGTTGGCCGTACAGGTGCAGGTAAATCCTCGCTTACCTTAGCTCTATTTCGCTTCCTCGAAGCCCGCCAAGGCTCAATACACATCGACGGGCTAGACATTTCCAAGATAAAACTCCACGCTTTACGCTCCCGTCTCGCCATCATCCCGCAGGACCCTGTTCTCTTCAGTGGCACAGTCCGTAGTAACCTCGATGCCTTTGACGAGAATGAAGACAACGACCTCCGGGACGCACTCCAACGTGTGCATCTCGTCTCCGCCGAAGAAGCGGAAAGTATTAACGCCTCTCTCTCTAACACGGGGGTGTCCACGCCCACAGCTAACGGCACCGTGACGCCAAACCCCAACGTCAATCTTAATAAGAACCCATTCACGTCACTGCTATCACCCATCTCAGAAGGCGGCCTCAATCTCTCCCAAGGACAACGTCAACTCCTCTGCCTCGCCCGAGCCATCGTCTCCCGTCCCAAAATCATGGTCCTTGACGAAGCGACCTCTGCCGTGGACATGGCAACCGATGCGCTGATCCAACGCAGCATTAGAGAGGAGTTCGGGGACAGCACGCTTATTGTCATTGCACATCGACTGAGTACCATCGCAGATTTCGACAAGATTCTCGTCATGGGAGAAGGCAAAGTAGAGGAGTTCGGAAGTCCGAAAACTTTATTCGGTATTGAGGGTGGCGTATTTAAGGGGATGGTGATGGAGAGTGGGGAGAGAGAGAAGTTAGAAGCATTGATTAAGGAAGGGAAATGATGGGGCTGTACTAGATGAAGCGATGCTCGTGTCGCTGGTGTGAGGCAATATGTTAGAAAATAGAAGCGAAATTGGATACACAATGGATAAGAAAGAAAAGCGGCGTTGGTCTTCGTTGTGTATTTGGCGTATATGAATGGCATAGTGGGCGTAAATAGATATTGAGAACTAGACAAATTTATCATTAGATCTCCATATGTTCTCCCTCCACTTTCTACGTACACATCATAATTTTGTAAAGCAATTAGCTCCAGCTCAAAGATTACTTTCATATCTATGTGCGGCCGGTGTCCACTAACCCTCAGACCTCGAGGCTCATCCAAGCTGGGATTTCTAAAGAGCTTAAAGAATAAATTGTCACGGCGTAAAATGTTTACGGGCTTCTCAGAAAAACCTAGAATCTCGAAATGACGATAGCATTTCGTGGTCACAAAAGCTGCGGTGGTTTCTGGTTACCTACTACAACATCACTCATTTTTTGTGACTGGTATTCTTGTCTGTATACCCTGAGTTTGAGGGTCACCGAGTATTACGTGGTATTGTTGATCAATTGGTTCAGGAGAGAAGAGACGAGGTGACAGAGTTGTATTGATAGCTGTCGAACAAATCCTATTGCACAACAGACGCAACGGGAATTTTGGACTGGAAAGATCGGGAAAGATAAACTGCTAGTATCGGGCAGAAAATGTCATGGGCTTCCAGACGAGAGACTACGAGAACAGGAGATAGAGCATACAACTTGCTTGGGCTATTTGGAGTTAATACGCCACCATTATGTGGCGAGGGGGAGAATGCGTTCATTCGACTCCAACTAGAGATTCTGAGGATATCTGACGACGCATCTATCTTTACTTGGGAAGATGCCAAAGATCGCAGTGAAGGCCTTCTTGCACGGTCACCAGAAGCATTTCGGACCTCAGGGCATGTGAAACGGCTGACCAGTCTTCATTATGCGAAACCTCTGTACCCAATTAAAAAGAAAGGAATTCGTATTGTGTTCCGTATGATCGTGTCCTTACGCCTAGCCAGGTACATATGGATACTCTAGATGCAAACGACACAAATCTAGTCTTCTTATAATGCAGGACTAGCGAAAATTACTCCATGCTAGCTATTCTTCTACTGTACTATGCATAAGAGGAAGTCAACTCATATGCTAGGGTGGCTTCGGGAGACTTGATACAAGTGACAGAATGGACTGGCAACATGCAAGGTCAGATAGAGGGAGATGCTAGAATTGTTCAAGTCAAGCAAGTCGATGATTCAGAGCTTTCCTTAGGCGGCCTACTTCAGCCGTCTCTCTGGGATCGTACTCTTGCAAATCAGCGCGCAAGTCGTAGCCCCTTGCGGCAGAATGAGCCGTATATGCACCGTCCTGTTGAAAATAACACCATAATAACTGAGCTTGTCAAACTTTCCGAAAATTAAGCAGAAGTGAACAGATATCCATGAGATATTGGACAGCCAAATTTGGGACAGGTAGTCCCATGGCTCCCCGGGCACACTGTGTGATGATATCGAGGTGCCGGAAGCTAGGCCGCTACACAGACGCCGATGAAGCTATATTGCAATCTAGAAGTCATCGAATCAAGGATCAGAGAAATAGTCCAAAGAGCGCACCAACTGTGAACGCTATCATTCATCCACCTCGTGCTTTACCTTGGGCCCTTGACAGCGACAGGTCTGCAGAAGTACACGAAATTGTAGAATTTAATCTAGAGGGGTCGCTGAAAGAGATGTAGTTCGAGTGTACAGCATCCTAGTCAGGTCAAGAATGTACTCGCGCTGCTGATATTCTTTGAAGATGACATTCAGGTAGCCATAGAATTCCCAGTGACTCAGACTCTGGTGGACCAGGCTCAAACAAGGGACGCGGAAGGAAGAGCGAGATCAATGCTGTGGGCACGACTTGATCTAGCACTGTAATCCTGCTACGGAAAGAAGGTAGGGAAGCTGACGCGTTGATGCTTTTTTGAACTTATCATGCTTATGAATAATGACTCAACTCATAACACCACGGCATTAATTCACAGCATGATCTTGAAATGTCATCATATTACACGGTCACCCCACGACCTATAGCTAAAAAGAAATTGCGGAGAAACATTTGCGTCTTGTAAGAGAAATTAAGAATTGCAAAGTGGGCGTACTACTAGAGCAGAATGAACTGAAATGGGCAAGACAAGTCTGACAAGAAGCTTTCTGGATTTTTGATGGAAGCCGTCCTGATGATACTGCGTGGATGAGAGAGAGGGTTTCGACTAGTTATTGAACTCCTTTGAAATTTCAGCAAAAGTCAATACAACATGCTTAGAACAAAACGCGTGACATGTAATGAAAATTGGTGCCAGAGAACCTTTAACCCGGGAACATAATTAAAATTTAGATGTCGCTGGACTGCTGCTAGAAACCCAGGTACGTTTTCAAGTTTATCCGAAAGCGAGCCCGACCGGACAATAACCCCTGTCACAACTGAATGAAGCTACCGCCTTACTGTACACCTATTATTCCGGTAACAGCACCGATCGCGGGGTTCCACATAAACAATTTAGAACTTCGGCTTGGTGACTCTTCAAAGAATCTCACCATTTACTACCAACATTTCCCCAACCCTGTTATCAAGGCAATTGAACATCAATTGCACTCGCATTTACAATGGAAACAAAAGTGAAGGTCAATGGAGAGGCCAACGGCAACAGCAGACCAAGAACACCAAGTCTGAACCAGTTTTCCCTGACCGAATACTCAGCGAACCCTTCACCGCCGAGCGAGAATCCCAGATCAAAGATCAAGGGTGTGGTCCCAGATGAGTTCATACTTCCAAATGGTTATCCAGATGTATGTCTTCCTAGATTGAGCGCGCCAAGTTCTATCCTGATCAATACAGTACCTACGCCTCATCCTCACCTCCCGCGTCTACGAAGTCGTCGAGGAAACACCCCTTACTCCCGCTACAAATCTCAGCAACAGGCTAGAATGCAAGGTTTTATTGAAGAGGGAGGACCTACAACCGGTGTTCAGCTTCAAGTTGCGAGGCGCATACAACAAGATGGCACACCTGGATCCGAGAGTCAGCTGGAAGGGTGTCGTTGCTTGTTCTGCTGGGAACCATGCACAAGGAGTCGCATATTCAGCGAGGAAACTCAAGATCCCTGCGACGATAGTTATGCCCGAAGGAACGCCTAGTATCAAGCATCTCAATGTATCGCGACTCGGCGGATCTGTGGTGTTACATGGGCCAGATTTTGATGCTGCGAAGGAGGAATGTGCAAGACTGGAGAAGCTACATGGGCTAACGAACATTCCGCCATTCGACGACCCGTATGTTATTGCCGGACAGGGGACTATTGGCATGGAATTGGTGCGACAAACCGATATTCAGAAACTGGAGGCGATATTCTGCTGTGTTGGTGGGGGCGGGTTGATTGCTGGTATTGGAGTTTATGTCAAGCGCATTGCTCCACACGTCAAGATTATTGGAGTGGAAACATACGATGCCAATGCAATGGTACAGTCGCTGGCAAAAGGAGAGAGAGTAACATTGAAAGAAGTTGGTCTATTCGCTGATGGAGCAGCGGTCAAGAATGTGGGCGAGGAAACCTTTCGTGTCTGCCAGGAAGTGGTGGACGAAGTTATCCAGGTTACTACAGATGAGACCTGCGCGGCTATCAAGGACGTATTCGAAGATACCCGCTCTATCGTTGAGCCGGCTGGTGCCTTAGCATTAGCCGGGTTAAAGAAATATGTAGCAGCCAACCCATCTGCCGATACTTCTCGAAATCTGGTTGCCATCGCCTCAGGAGCCAACATGAACTTCGACCGCCTACGTTTTGTTGCTGAGCGTGCTGCGTTGGGGGAGAAGAAAGAAGCACTCATCAGTGTTAGCATCCCCGAGAAGCCAGGATCATTTTCGGAGCTCATCAAATCTATAATGCCGCACATGGTCACCGAATTCTCGTATAGATATGCTACAGATGAAACTGCAAATGTTCTCATAGGCCTGTCGCTGACATCTCCAGCTTCTCAAAGAGAGGCGGAGCTCGAATCCCTTCTTGCTCGCATAAAAGCAGGTGGCATGACACCCGAGGATTTGTCTGGCAACGAGCTTGCAAAGTCACATATCAGGTACCTTGTGGGTGGTCGCTCCGGGGTCGCTCATGAGCGATTATATATGTTCAACTTCCCAGAGCGGCCAGGAGCGCTAGAAAAATTCTTGACTACATTGAGACCGCGCTACAACATCAGTCTTTTCCAGTACCGAAATGCCGGCAGCGATGTTGGTAAGGTGTTGACGGGTATCCTATGCCCAGACGACGAACTGAAGGGGCTAGAAAGCTTCCTGAAGCGAATAGGATATCCATGGGAGGATTGTACCGAGTCGGATGTTTTCAAGACGTTCTTGAGATCTTGATCAGGGAAGCTTTCTTTGGGTAAGGCAACTCGAGTTCTTAGCTTGGAGTTGGGGTGTTTGTTGATTGTATACTTTGCAGGTGGCATCGAGGGAGTTCACAAAACAAGAAAGGAATTAGATAGACACGCTGAATTTGAAGATGTGATAAGCGAGCATTTTTTCGCATCTAGTACATCTTTGACTCGTCAATGCCGACGTTGCTGCAAGATGCCTATTAAATTATTAATCGAGCTGAAAATCCTTAAGCTAAGAAGCTGAGGCCTAAATAACAAATTAAAACCTAGCTTAATGATGACTCTATTAATATTCAGACGTCTTCTGATCCCCCGCTATCTGTTAGTAAGGCAGTACTGTACTGTACCCTTTTCTGAGCTTAGATTATCCGCTAGATTTAACTCTAAATAAGTACACAGCCCGCTCTTCAAAATTCTTCATCTCAGCTGATTGAACTACTGTACACGACCGTTCGTCCACCACCCTACCTAACCCTCACCTCTATCTCAAAGACGGGATAAGACCAAATTTGACTTCTTTATTGGCACTCGAAATACAGGTGGCTTGAAAACACCTGGGCACTTACCCTCGCTTGTCAAGGTTGAAGTTTTCCCACCCCCTCACCAGAAATCCTTCAGAACGGCACGAAAGTTGAGGCCGAGTACAGCAGATCCATCAAGAGACAGGGATGAACAAGCTCAATTCAGCCTCGCCCATATATATCGATGTACGGCTGAGAATGTGGCGGCAGCCCTGCCCCATTCGAGCCGTGCGCTTCAACGCCTAACATTCCGATGAAACCGATCCCCCCTTTGACTGGCGCTCTTTCAGCCTTGATATCAGAGATGAGGTGATTGCTTAGCAGGAAGATACCAATGTCCGAATCCTTGCAGAGTGACCCGACTGACCTTTAACATCAGAGTATCGTCTGAAGCCGGGTAGGCCTAGAGCCGGGGTCCCAGATGTTGAGTCTCAAGGCAGACTTGCTGGTGGTCCTGACCCTTGGCGAGTGGGCTTTTATAGTCTGTGGAAATGAAATGTTAGGTTGGCTTGGACTGTTATTGGGGGTATTTGTATGTGGTTAGGAGCTATTTTCTAAGGTCCAAAGATCAGGTAGGTATAATAAGTCTGTCCATTCGCCCGCTGTGCTACATGTGCTTCATACATACGAATTCTCTTGTAGATCTGAATATACCTTTCGACATCTCCTGCACTAGCCAAAATGAGCGACCCCAAGCCCGCCATCACTGAGCAGCCGCCTGCGCAACCTACTGCACAACCCCAGCCCTCGTACATGAAATATAAGGAACAGACTGGAACAGAAGAATGGTCTAATGACCTTTTTGATTGCTTTAATGGGGCAGATAATCTCTGTATGCTCTCCTCTACCCTTAGTATGTTTCGTTGACTAACGAGTAACGTTCCTAGGCCTCAAGGCAACATTCTGCTCTTGCTTTGTCTACGGTCGAACTCGGGCTCGCCTGAGAGATCCGAGTCTCACTGGATACGAACGGATCAACAACGACGTAAGCTGCCTAATCTTGTTGCTTGTATCTTTGCCAATTCTCGCAGTGTCTCCTCTTTGCTGGTCTGAACTGCTGTGGTGCTGGATTCGTGTATGTCTACATTCATTTCCCTCATCGGCTACCCTCGTTAATAGTTCCTAGTCTCGAGTTCCTCAAGCGACAAGAGATCCGAGGCAAATATGCCATTCGAGGCGACACTGTTACGGATGCCCTGCTGGCCTTCTGTTGTGGATGCTGCTCGATGATCCAAGGCGAGAAGGAAGTCATCGGCAAGCAGCAGGCAGCTGGTCTGAATCAAGGATACCAGGCTCCGCAGGGGATGCACGCTGGGCCACAGTAGGGGTTGGGTCCTGATGTAAAATCTGGAAATCTGGAGTTTGTCACTATTCGTGCGAGCGATGATACCTTGGGTTTTCTCGCGGGATCATAGTATTATTTAATCGAGTTTGTTACTTCCCGTATAAAACATACTTCTGTATTTCAAAGCTTCAATGTATATCTATTCGTAGTGCAGTTTACTTTTAATATATTGAAGGCAGCAGGCTTGTGGTTCTTCCGCATTATCCTCACGCAAGCCAAGGGAGTCGACAGCGCATTTAACAAGCCAGTTATACTTTCCCCCATATTCCTTTCATGTGAATCATGTCATATCTATCCTCCTTTCTGTCCTTGGTTATTTGAACTTTCCTCAGCCTCTTCGCACTTTCTCAAACACTTGTCACTTATATCAAATGCGACACTTGAAAGTCAACTGAAAGGGTTATTTTCAATGGTTTACCTCGGAGAATCAATAATCAAGTACTTTTACGCCAATTAAACTTTTCGCTTACCGGGTATTTTCCCCATAATCTCATCTCTGAGAAATGGGAGGTACCACCCACGGAGTAGGAGGGCCAGGAGTATACATGCATTGAGATATGTACTGGCTGAACTGAGGTCTATATACAGGTAGGCTACGCATTGTACGCAAGGTCCGCAAGGAGCGCCTTCCCCAGTACCATCTAAGGCACTTGTAGTCGGATCTCAGCTCAGATTTTCCCTCGAAAGAACAAGTACTTACTAGAGTACTGCAGTGACTTACTTAATTTCTTTTTTCAGGCAGTAAAGGCTCTTGTTGCAATGGAACAGTGTAATGAATTTGCAGATTGCCATGCTCGACAGCCTAGCAATTCTATGGATAAGGTCATACCATACAGTACTTGGAGACCTACCCAGCCATTTGGGGGAAGATTATGCTCTGTTATTCACGTCTTTACACTCTCTTCTATCTTAACGCTCGAGGACGGGTTCTGTATCTCGCCGGCCATGACGTAGTCTAGAGATAAACTGGGGGCGGGGAATCCCCGCCTCGCTTACAACTTGAGCTAGGCTAGTGCTAGCATGGACCCCGGACCCCGCACGTATCGATAGTTCTCGTGCTTGACAATTGCAGCTTCATGAAAATATCACATTATTTTGACTACGAGCTCCCCATTTGATGAGGAGGAGACATCGCATATCGACTAGCACGAGCTCAATGAATGGAAATTTCGGCTCTCCTGAGATGGACGAGAATACAATTGCAATGACACACGAACAGCTGCAGACCTTCAACCCTCGAGGTCAAAGCTCTCAACGTCTCTCCAACCGTCCCGGTGAACTCTTCAACTACAGACAACCCCCTTCTCCGTCGGCGACTCCACACAAAAGGGCCTCTAAGGCCTGTCTTGCATGCCGCGCTCGAAAGGTTCGATGCGATGTCTCTCTCCGAGGTGTACCCTGCATGAACTGCAGGATGAGCGGTGGAGATTGCAATGTCGTTGGGAGACCAACGAAGTAGTAAGTGACTCTAACACCTGTAATTGTTGAATGTGCTCATTCTAAATCTCACCCTCAGCCGCACGGCGAACAAGAAAGGGCAGGGACTGCGCAGCGACAAACTGGATCCAAGTCCCAGTGTGCCCTTTAAAGCCCCATCAAAGCCAGAAGTGGATCATGAGACGAGGGAGACGAGGGAGACGAGGAAGACAAGCATCTCACAGATTCAGACTATACCACCGATTGATCCTCATTTTCAAGGGCACATTTCATCTTGTGAAGTCAATCAGCTCCCACCATACCTGAATCGTCGGATCGATGGAAGCTTGTCTCCCAGAGGGCAAAGTTCGCAATCATGGGAGACGGTCCAAAACTCAGCGACACATGCGGGTATAGAGGACGAGTCAGGTAGACTGGAAATTGTCTTACAAGACAGATGTCAGGGACGAGAAGAAGTGCAGATAGATGATCTGTCTCATTTACTCGGTACGTGAAACATTAATACTAATCAATGATCATGTGTGTCAGTGCTAAAATCCCTGAAGCTGATAATAATAAACTCCCGCCGAGTGTTAACCCAAACACAAACATGTTAAATGGCAGTTTACTCACGGAGATCTGTGGCATACTTGGAGCAGAACAACCGCAGATCCCGCCGACCGACTTTTCCCGGTACTCCCTGATCAAGTGTGATGACTTCTCCCACAGCTCATCTGAGGACATCGAGTTCTTGAAGGCGCAAGGATGCTTTGGTATTCCTGCAGCACCAGCTCTTGATGAGTTTATGCGTCAGTATTTCGCCCATGTGCACCCGACACTTCCTATGATTGACGAGTCGGCATTCTGGGAGGCTTTTGATAGCCAGACCCGTGCTCATGATCACGATTTCCCAATTTCTATATTTACCTTCCAGGCAATGCTATTTGCCTGCTGCAGTGTATGTGACCGACCCACCAGTGGATTTCTCCAGCTAATAAATTGGCAAATAGTTCGTTCCTTTGGATGTTCTTCGTAACGTGGGGTTCAAATTTGTTCACACGGCGCGTACCACTCTGTATCGTCGAGCAAAGGTGAGCCTCATCACCAGCTACCAAATGGCGGGACTAAGACAAGATCCAGTTACTTTTTGATTTCAATGGCAAAAGGGACCTTATATCCACTGCCCAAGGCGCCTTACTGCTTTCATATTCACCTGACACTAATAATCGGAAGGTCAACTCCTATTGGCTCGGAATTGCCGTTCAAAATGCGAGAGACGCAAATGCTCATACCTACGATTTAAACCCTACGACGACGGACAAAGAGAGAAACGTAAAGAAGCGGCTGCACTGGTGCTGCGTTCTTCGTGATAGAATTCTCCCGCTTGGTGTGCGTCGACCAATATATATCACCAATGGGCACTTCGATTTCAAAAATAACAGTCCGTTAAGTGCGAAGGATCTCGAGAGTGAGACAGGGTGCTCGAAGGTATATGATCCAAAAACCAAACAATCACTAGCAGAGCTGATTGCTTGCTTGTGCGAACTTGCTGTTGTATTGACTGGGATTCTTGAAATACTGTACCCTCTCCATGATATCCCGATCGCTCTGTTGAGTGAGGTCGAGCTCTCGAGATCCCAAATGCCCCTTCAACACGCACTTTCTGATCTCAATGATTGGTACGAGAATGCGATTGTAAGATTTCCAACACCGGCTGGCTTAGGCGATGCACACGAATCAGTAATTTTATACACAAACCTTATGTATATTTATTATTAGTAAGTCCTCGCTTCGCTTCCTCGGGCAGAATGTGTGGTTCTGGGTTAACAAGCTTCCGTTCAATTAAGCTCTGCGAGGATGGCCTTGTGCCATAGGGACCTCCTCGGCATCAAATTGGAATATAGACCGCAGAATGGTAATCTCGAGCAGCTTATTAGAAGTAAGGCCGAACTTCAAGACGCCTCGACCGGTATCGTTGATATCACGAAGGAGCTATTGCAGCTAAAGCTTGTCAAGTATCTCCCTATTAGCGCGTGAGTGTCTTCAATTATCGACTCAATTATTATAGACCGACACAGACGAGATAGCTAACGACTTATGTATAGTGTCGCTTTTATTGCATTGCCACTAGTTTTAAATATCCTTGATGTCAAACTCTCTTTAACTAAGTCACAATATGCAACCCGCCAACGCCGATTACAGATCTTCACAGAAGCAATGAAAATCCTACAATCACAATACGATGGAACGGCTCGGGTGTCCGATGCTATCGAAAAACTCATTCGCTATTTTGCTGTCAACAAGGGCCCTACTGATAATGATAATCCTAGTATTGATGATAGAGAAGAAATAAGAAATTGGGAGAGTCGTGCGCCCACCGCAATACCCGCAGCCGGACAACGCGTTACTGAATGGGGCGACGTCTTGGTCCGCCTACCAAAATGCTATCTTCGTATCGTGATAACTCTCGATCTAGCTTTTTCGAGAGGGGAATTTCCGGATGAGAAAGACTTTCCCCAGTCACTACAGACGAGTAAATTAGCGAACAGCCTTCCACTATACAACTTCGGTCAGAGCCAGAGCACCGAAAATACCAGTGGTACAGACATTTCGGTTCACAAATTCGGCAAACACGACAGTAATACAGATAGCGAATCGACCAACGAGACTCGTGGCTCTACGGCGTCTCATACGACTCTGCCCTCTTATCGCAAGGGAAGCATTGATAGAGGATATCCACACGAAGGCCCTTCAGAACCTGGATTCTATGAGGCAAGAGCTCCTCGTGCGGGGTTTGATGACACACCCGTAGATGCGAATACTTTAAGAGATCTGCAATTAGATGCCTGGATGTTTGATGTTCTCCAAGACTTCAGTAGAGATCAATTCATATCGCTCGATGTATAGAATTGAAGCGGTATGTGTACAATAATGTGGTTCGATAAGATAATTAATCGTTGAATTCAACAATCTTGGAATTATGAAACATGTCCTATTTGATTATGTTGTTCCAGCCCTCGGCGTAAATATGAGCTTTAGATCAGCGATAGATACTGTGAAAAAGTCCTGAGACTCATTCAACAGCGCCGTCCCGTCTTCTCCTGGAGCAAAGTGGATATCAAACTGCATCACCAGAAGGGCTGTGGCCATACGCAGTTCCATCAGCGCTAACTGCTTCCCAACACATGAAAAGGGGCCTAGGAATAGTTATGGTCAGTGTGTTGCATATGCGTTGCAGAATGAGAACGCACCGATACCAAAAGGTGCAAACGCCGCCTTGTTCTTTATCATTTCAGGACGTGAGTACCAGCGCTCGGGTACAAATTCGAGAGCATTTGAATAGCAACTCTCGACTATATGCGAGAGCAGAAAGTCAGTTATACGAATAATGAGATTATGGGGCATGCCACCAGTCTATCATGATATGGAGAACTTACGTCTGCTAACAGTATGGAATGGTGCAACAACGGTGGTTCCACCGGGTATAAATATTTCCCCAATCTTGATGCCCTCCGGTGGCGTTAACCTGAGCACGCCTGATGGTACAGCTGGGTAAAGGCGCAAAGTTTCATTGATGACTCCATTGATATGGTTAGCTGATGCGAGAGACTGGAAGGAGAATCCCCCATCGGCCTCTCGTAGTGGTGTCAATTCTTCCAGCAGCCTACACTGAAGAGTAGGATCTCTTGCCAACTCATAAAATAAGTATGTAAGAGTAGATGCAGTAGTGTCACTACATATATCAATGATGGAGCTCGTTAGCCTTCGTTGAATTGCGGATGTGCAAGTCATTCTTGGCACCGTAGTGGTTCTACTTACCTTCCAGCAACGATTATCAGGCGAGAATCACTCTCCAGGAGTTTTTGGTCACCCCCAGTCTGTCCTTTCTCTTCTTTCTCGCTCGCGTCAATGAGCCATGACATAACGTCAGGAGTTTCCATTTGGATCTACATACATAACAATCAATATTAGCGTCTAGAAATATAACAAATGGCACGGCAAGATGGGAAAAGGGCACCTTTCTCCGCTTTGCAACCTGATCCGCGCTCCACTGAACAAAGGTCTTGAAGCCGCTGCCTAGCCCAGGAATGCTCGTCAAGATGCAGAAAGCCCATGGGACAGGGCCAAGAACGCCCAGGGGTTTCATACCCTCGCGAAGGAGGTTGAATGCGAAATGTGGCTCGCCGTTCTTAATCATGTCAAAGGAGTTGCCGAATGCGACTTCTGCCATGACATCGAAGCTGTAGAAGTGGAACCATTCAGAGGCATTGATGATTAGACCTGCTCGCCGTGAGATCTGATCCTTAAGGTCTGTGGAATAACCCCTTACTCTCTCCTCGTAGGTTCGGAGGGCTATACACAAAACAGAAGTTAGAAGTTGCATCGAAGTAGATCCTTGGGCATCAGACCTTTTGCCCCAAAACCGCGGTCCCAGATCCGGCGTCGAGCATCATGAGCAGGCTTCTCGCGAAGAGTATGGAGCGATATGACGGGATAGTTTGCATCATACCATGGCGCCTTTGTACATTTCGATCCCGAACCAAGGATGATTGGAATGGCTTCCGGGTCAAAGATGGATATTTCACTTGGACCTGAAGGGGGTTAGTTGTAGATTTCGTCCAATGTGGCCCAAATTTTATAATGTTACTATCTTGTAGTTTGGTTACTCACCTGTACGAACATAATTGCCATACTGCTGGTGCAGCTTGTCTAACAGTCTGAAGTTGTCTGCCTTCGGGGCCAATTTACAGACGTGCCAGAGCTTGGACGTCTTAGCCATCCAGGGTCCCGGAAACGCTCGAAGTCGGTGAAAAAAGATGCGGTAAAGGAGAATACTGGTCCATAGTGCCGTCGAATATGACCCAGCCAACCCAGCGGTCAGTATGACAGCGTCTGCAATCTGCAAGCCGGCGAACTTCCATAGGCCAATGCAGATCAGTATCACAGCTACTACGGAAATCCTGAGCAGCCTCGGAGCTTCAATATGATGCTCGCCACGCACAAAATAAGTCCAGTGACTTAATGCCCCAACTGCCGCTGAGTATGCGCACAGTTGGGGAGCTGCGATTGCGAGAGTCATTGTTCTTCTGGTGCAAAACCTTTGCTGATGGATGGATAGATTCTTGGAGAATTGTTTGGGGAGTATTCCAGAAGCTGGAAAGAAAATGGCCCTATCACATAATCCCCATTGCTGCTTGTAAGCTGCTATAAAGACATTGGATGTGCGCGGGGTACGGGGTACGGGGTAATGAGGGGTAGCCCTTGCGTATTATTAGCTAGGGTGTATGGATATTAATATTAGAATTCAACCGAAGCCGTAACTCGACTGATTTTAAGCCGAGCACTTCGCTCAATGAGCCCAACCCGAAAAATCGTGCAGGGTCTGTGGAGAGGTGGAGTGCACGCATATATGGCAAAGCTAGTTATGGACGACTGGCCCTTCTGATACTATTAGCTAGCAGGTTGATCAATCACATCTCGAAAGCACCGTCACCGTCTTGAAACAGTCAGCTCCCATCGGAAGCTCAACTTGCGGCATGGATCCATCAACACCAACATCGTCAGATAGCATGTCCCGAATCACTGAGGAGATTCCTGCTCTGGTCCAGAAGGTTCAATCGGCATTCTACGCGCAAAAAACAAAAACTATCGGCTTTCGATTAGAACAACTGCGGAAATTGTGGTGGGGGTATGTAAATTTCATGATTTTTCCTTGGTCTGTCCTTTGCGCTCAACCGTGCCTATCATTCGTCGTTGATAGTGGCAGAATTGAACACACGTGCTGAGATTAAGTTAGACTAATGTTTGAGTCACAGGCTTCAGGATAACGAGGCGGATCTTGTAGAAGCCTGTCGTAAAGACTTAGGAAAACACGCCTTCGAGACTCTTGCTGGCGAGATTCGGTGGTGCCAGCAGGACATTGCGTTTATCTGCGAAAATCTTTCAGAGTGGATGAAAGATGTAGAGGTTCCAGGAACAGAGCCGCTGAAGAACTTTCGTCCTTTGGTGAGAAAGGAGCCAATAGGGACTGTCTTAATTATAGGGTAAATTCCATTTGGCTTCATTTTCCATCGCAACAGACCCAGCTAAGATCCGCGTTATAGTCCATACAATTTCCCTATCCAGCTCTCTGTGGCTCCCCTTGTAGGAGCCATCGCAGCCGGCTGTACGGCAGTGCTTAAGCCTAGCGAAGAAACGCCCAACACTTCCAAGCTGCTGGAAAAAATCATCAGAGAATACCTCGACCATTCATGCTACGGATGTATCAATGGTGGAATCCCAGAAACCACGGCCTTACTCGAACTAAAATGGGACAAGATATTCTTCACCGGCAGCCACACGGTTGGCAAGATCATTGCCACTAAGGCAGCTCAAACACTGACACCGATCACACTTGAACTTGGAGGACGTAACCCAGCAATTGTCACGGAAAGTGCAGATCCGAATATAGCAGCGCAGCGGTTGGTTTTCGGTAAGTTGTTAAACGCTGGGCAGGTTTGTCTCTCACACAACTACACGCTACTGCACCGAGCGTTGGCGAAACAGTATATAGAGAGTCTGAAGCAGGCATTGACGGACATGTATCCTGATGGAGCCAAAATATCAGAGGATTTTGGTCGTATTGTAAACTTGCGGAACTTCAAGCGGATCAAAGCCATGCTGGACAAAAGCACGGGAATGGTGCTTGTTGGCGGCGAGACTGATGAGGCGCACCTCTTCGTGGAGCCGACAGTGGTGCTTGTGGATAGACTGGACGATCCTCTGATGATGGAGGAGTCTTTTGGCCCGCTGATGCCCATTTATCTAGTAGACAGTACCGAGGAGGCAATCACTGCAGTTAACACGATAGATAACACGCCGTTGTCAGTCTCAGTCTTCGGGAACAGTGAAGATGTCCACCAAGGTATGTATTGCCCTATTAGCGAGTATAATGTTTAGACAAAGACTCATAGGATGTGTAGTGTTGAGTAGAGTCAGGTCTGGAGGAGCAACAATAAACGAGTCAGTAAAATACAGAAAAATACAAAAATCTTTCTCCTTGATGTGCTAATTTATGCTACTTATAGCACATACTTACATGCGGGCACTCCAGTGATGCCGCTGGGAGGAGTTGGACAATCGGGCATGGGTTCTTACCGCGGCCAAGCATCCTTCGATTGCTTTACGCATCGGCGTTCTATGGCTACAACACCTTTCTCTGGACCATCACCATTTTCGGCAATGTATCCGCCATATAGTGCCAAGGTCTCTCAGATGCCTGCTGGCGAGCCACCAGCTGCAATAGGCGCACGTGCATAATTCCGATCCTCAAATCTTGGAGAAAAGGGTGGGAAGGGAGAACAAGGTAGTAGTTAGGTGGTCTGTCTTTGCTGCCTAGCATAGTAGAAAATCCTTGCGCATATTTACTTAACTCGTTCTATTTTGGAAGGGAAATAAAATTCTTTTTCATATCGATTATATGCTACACAAGTGGCGGTCCTTCCGAGGTCTACAACGTGAGGAGCAATTAGTACATGTCAAACTTGATAGTTTCTACTTCGGAAAATAATAGAAAATGTTATTCATGGACCATAATTGTGAAGAGCTATTTCAGGTCTAGTGTATACATCCTATTTCCAAAGTAGTATAGGCTTAACTGTACGCCCAGATTTCATATCGGACATAGCTGCTTGAAAGTCGTCAGCCTAGGAATGAGTTAGCAGTAGGTCCCAAAATGGAAGCACAAGTTCTAGTCGTCTTACCTTATATGTCTCTATCAATCGGTCGATCGGAAAAATCCCCGACTTAAACCACTCAATCATTCTTGGGATATGCTTTTAACCATATGTCAGCACAAGCACAGCTCCATCGCTAGTATGGAATACCTCTTTTGGTATTGCATCTCCCTCCATGCTTCCTACGAGGGACTTGCCTGTGGCCATAAAACCGACCAAGTTAAAGCTCAAATCGGCCGTCAGGGGCGGCACACCTAGAATAATCATTTTACCGGTGTTTGCGGTGAATTCGAGACCGGCCTTGATCAAAGGTACAAAGCCTGTGGCATCGATAGTGACCGTGGGGCCATTTCCACCAGTAATTGATCGCACTTCTGCCGTGAGATCAATCTTTCCGTCCGATGTGTTGATTGTATGTGTTGCCCCAAGTTCCTTTGAGAGTTGCAGCCTCGTGTCGAAGCGGTCAACTGCTATTATGCGAGGGCACTCTTGAATTTTGGCAGCCTATAAAACATTGTCAATTATTCCAAATAGAAGAAAGGGGCATCCAGATGGAGATTTATGCAAGGCATGGCATATGGTAAATGGGTGAAATAACGTAAACTGACCATGACAGCAGACAACCCCACTCCACCCAAACCCATTATAACCACTGAATCCTCCTTGCCAATACTAGCTAATCTGGTTACTGTAGCTGAACCCGATTGGAAACTACATCCTAACGCAGCATAGTTATACATGTCACGCTCACTATCCACCAATTTTGATATGTTCACCACTGAGCTCTCCATGACGTTAGAGAGGCTGGCGAAGCTGGACTGGCCAAAGAAGTAGCCAGCAAGATCTTGACCACTCGTGCGTTCGTAGGCAACGGCTGCTCCATAGTTCATGGCTGTAAAGTTGTGGCAATAGGCCGAGTGATCGTCTAAACACGCTTTGCACGTTGCACACGAGGCAAATGTTAGGCTTACAGCATCACCGATAGTAGCGATGGTTACATCTTCACCAACAGCTCGTACCCAGCCAACACCTGCCAAAGTAAACGTCAGCACTAGTATCCCGAGAAAACATAGTGATTTTGGACTAACCTTCATGGCCAAGGACCCTAGGAAAGGGGCCTAGTGCGCCTTCAGGGGCAGTCGCAAAGAACAAGTCAGTGCTGCAAACACCTGACGCAACCATCTCCACGAGCAATTCATTCTTCTGCGTCTCCCTGAGAATCACGTCTTCCATTCGAAATTGAGCCTGTCCATTCTGTGGACAATAGCTGACAATTGCACGCGCTTTCATATTTTTTTTTTGTTGGAGTTAGCTATGTATCTTAGAGGTCAGCATTGATGACACTCTGGATGGGGACTGAAGGAACCGGTGTACCATGTAAATAGCGTCTGATGTGGACAAGGCGCTCTTACTGTGATATTTTCTCGATACAAAAAGTACAGCAATGAGAACACTAGTGGGAAAGGTGGTATACCTTATTACAATGCAAATCGACCTTGCTCGTGATCGGGAAGGATTGGACTGATTACAGTGATGCGGGGTATGGGGTTGTGGGGAAGTACTGCAAGGCTGTCATGCCAACCCGGCATCCGGGTTTTTCCCAGGCTACAGTACAGTACCCCTCATATTGTGCCACCTCGGGCCAATTTTACCATACGGAGGGTAGTGTAATCGGATTACCTCGGGCTGCCAGCTTTGCCCATACTGTTCACTATGCTGAACACCACCTAAATTTCCAACATCCAATAAAAGACAAGTCCGAAATAGACATAATGTTTACTTCAACCGAATCGGCATTTGGCGGAAGACTGTTTGAAGGTCTACACAAGGCATAAACTTCCTGGCCTCGGATAGAAAACAAACTGGAGGCTGTAACTGTTATCGGCTGTGAGGTATTGCGTCAAGTCACATTGAAAAGCTATACACCTCACAGTGTCATCAAGTCTGATAGCCTTCATTATTGGAACGGAGCTAGAAATAAGTAACAGTCCCAGATCAGAGTATCCATAGAATTGGTCTGGGGTTCAACATCAAAAATGCCGTACCCTTCTAGATGGATTGTTGATATTCCCAGATGCTCGTTTCCAACGTGGGTATTTGGAACCCCTGGTACGTCAATTGATGACTCGAGCCCTATATTTATAGACTCCGAGAATCCTGAGACGGACAGTCTCTCTTTGTTCGCATTTCGAGAGTGGTCTCAGCGACTTGCGGTCGGCCTCAAGGCGGCCGGACTTCAGGTATAAAAAATACCTCTTCTTATCAAAATCGGCACGGTATGTGCTAAGATATTCTCTGTATAGCCCGGCGATCGCGTACTGGTTTTCTCGGGGAACACGATCTTTTACCCTATCGTCTTTATGGGTATAATCATGGCTGGGGGAGTTTTCACAGGCGCAAATCCAGGCTATCTGGGTGCAGAACTTGCGCACCAGCTGCGAGACGCGGCCGTTAAATTCATGCTGTATCATCATACGCAGGACGAGATTGCTCTGCAAGCCGCAGAATTGGCTGGACTATCCCATGACAAGCTATTCGTTTTCACCGACGAAAGATTACATGACGGGAGCAGTAACAATCACAAATGCAAGAGCTGGACAGTTCTTCTTGCTCCTGTCGCTATCTCATCAAGATTCATATGGGAGGAGTTCGATACCCTAGTCAATAACCGCACTAT
This sequence comes from Ploettnerulaceae sp. D365, assembly GCA_003988805.1. NCBI lineage: Eukaryota > Fungi > Ascomycota > Leotiomycetes > Helotiales > Ploettnerulaceae > Ploettnerulaceae sp. D365. Next base: position 223,984 of record QYAL01000066.1, read on the forward strand.
GTGTCTTAATTACTCGTCGGGAACGACGGGTGTGCCCAAAGGTGTCGAGGTCACACATTACAACTACGTCGCCAATTGTACGCAATTCATTCACCAGATCGAGTTAGATCCTACTGCCGGACAAAGACGCGCTCAGGACCGGCAGATCTGCTTTCTACCGCTCTACCATGCTATGGCTCAAACTATCTTTCTTGCTGTGGCGCCCAAGCGACGCCTCACCGTTTGGATTATGCGAAAGTACACACTCCTCACCCTTCTACAGAATATCGAACGATATCAGCCCACCGATTTGCTTCTCGTGCCACCAGTACTTACTGCTATGGCAAAGAACCCGATTGCCAGATCCTATAATTTGTCGTCCGTACAGCGGGTGACGTGCGGCGCGGCGCCACTCGGCCGTGCTGCCTGTGAGGAACTCGAGAAGCTCTGGCCTGCAGGCCAAGTCAATGTCAAACAGGGCTGGGGATTGACGGAGTATGCAAAGTCATGTTCTTCCCCCTACTACTTATTACGTGCATATCTGTTAATCTCTCTTTTACAATTAGGGCTACATGTTCCGTCCTTGCCTGGCACCCCTGTGAGACCTCTGTCTCCTTCTCTGTTGGCGAGCCCAGTGCCAACTGCGAGATCAAGCTGGTCGATCCCAACGATGAGGCTGTTGAGATCACTGAACGTAAGCAGCCGGGAGAGATATTTGTACGGGCCCCAAATATTATGAAAGGCTACTGGCGCAACCCGCAGGCTACGAAAGAAGTCTTGACATCAGATGGATGGCTCAAGACAGGCGACATCGGATACGTTGATGAGGAGGGCAAAGTCTATATCGTAGATCGAAAGAAGGAACTGATCAAGGTTAAAGGTAACCAGGTTGCTCCGGCAGAGCTTGAGGCCGTGCTGATACAACACCCACACATCGTTGATGCCGCTGTAGTCGGCGTCACAGTGTAAGTCTCATTACTCTTAGGCTGCCTGTTTTGTCCTTCTTGCGCAGCACCTTGAGACTAACTTGTTTCCAAAAGACATGGCGAAGAAGCACCTAGAGCATATATTGTTTCTTCGAAGCCCATGAGGGCGAGCGAGGTCACTGAGTACATGAAGCAGCACGTCTCCAGGATCAAGTTTCTCACTGGAGGAGTCAAATTTGTCGACGCCATTGCAAGGAACCCGGTATATAGAAACATACAGCCCTTTACACATACGTTTTCGTAATGCTAACCTTTATAATATCTGCAGTCTGGGAAAATTCTTCGCAAAGTTTTGCGAGAACGTGCTGCGGAAGATGTCAAGAAGGAGTCTAAACTGTGATTTCTTTAGAAGTTTCATCGACTAGGAGGGTTGTAGTTGTAGATAAGATGATAGATACCGCCCCCATTGTGGATAAATTGTTTATAATTGGCATGGTTATGACGATAGCTTTAGGTTCTCCGAGACAATTCGCTTAAAAGATGTTTAATTTGGTGCATAGATAGATTATTTTTGATTGTTAACCACTGTCAACTGTCGAAGATAGCAGTTAAGTGTCCGGAGAATGGAGCGATAGAAGCTACTGCCAGTATATTACAAACAGGAAATCAGTTCAGAGATGTCAGGGTGTGTCCATGCAGTTCTTATTTGGAGTGAAGTCTTCTACGGTGGCAATATATCTTGATGTGGTCGACTTAACTACGTTGCACAGTTCGTAAAACCTAACTATACGAGACTGTTTAATTTGAGAGGAGACTATGATTCCAAGCAAGTTCTGTTACTGATGCGCTTTTTGCACTAGTGTCCTCGATAAACTAGTAAATGATTTGATGAGGTCTTTCTCTTCCCCACATTCCCCGGATCCCCAGATTTTCCTGGAACAGTCCAATATTCCTTATGCTTATTGCTTATTGCTTATTGCTTCTTACCCCCACCGAGGAACCATGCAGGTGTCAATAATGATCCCAGCCGAGCTGCCATGGCGAACTTCGGCTACTTGAGCAGCGGCGGCTGAAAATTCCCCACATCCCCATATATGTATTCGCGTCGGCTGAAATCAACCCCGCAAAATCCTCTTCGGGCCTCCACCACGTCATGTGAACGGAGCTTCTGGGGGACGCGGCTTAACAAGGGATCCAAATTCAGGACGGTCTCTTTGAAAGCTTCATTGGGGTTTCTCCCGTCGGTCACTTAAGTTACATGTTATTCGGGATTCAAGCACGATCACGTAAAAGTAATCCCATCAGCAAGTCGCTGAAGAATCGATATTATCTCTTGTCCCTTTGTACGACACATCGGAAAGCTCTGCTCCCGCAGATTTCTCCCGTCGCTGCACCTTCTTGACCCCATGGAAGACGATGAGCTGGGTCAGCTCACGAGCTTCCTCTTTGATCGGTCATTAGCTGAATCTGATGAGGACCTTGGCGCTGACGAGAGACCTGGTTATGCACCCCGAAATCGAGTTGTCAGGAAACGTTCACGCAAGGCGTGCGTGGCCTGTAATAAACGGTGATATCCATCTCTGAATCTTGTATGAATGAGGATCTAATATGTCTGTAGAAAGGTGCGTTGTGATGTGTTGAGTTGTGCTCATGCATGTACGAATTGCCGCCTGGATAGCATTAAATGCACCATTAAAGAAGGGTAATTCCAGCCCGGCCTGAGATACTTCTGTCTGATCATTATTAATATTTGAATATAGCGGGAGACGTAGAGTAGGTAGACAGGCAGCACCCATCGCCGAGGATCCCTCACCTCCCACCCAAGCTCAGCAGCAGTCGCAATTAATCTCTCTTTCGCCCAAGTCATGCCATCCTCTCACACTCGCATCCATTGCTCACGATGCGTCTTCCCCGCAAGCCTGTCCAGACACCTTTGCCTTCACGCAACCATTCCATACCCCCATGGACTGGGCTCAGCCGAGCTCTCACACAGATTTATTGTTCTCGTATTATGATTTTGTGGGAACGGAGTCATTGACACATATCTCACCAGACGACTGCAAGTTTCTAGAATATAAAGGCTGCTTCCACCTACCATCGAAACCAGTGCTTGACCATCTGGTTCGCGAATATTTTCTTCATGTCCATCCGGTGCTACCTGTCATCAATGAAAAAGAGTTTTGGGAAAGTTATACCCCGAGAGACAGACGAGCAAGGCGAGGCAATATTCCATTGTTCGTATTCAGGGCAATGCTGTTCGTCAGCTGCGGCGTAAGTAGTTCATGCTGCAGATCCAGATGCACTTTTGTCGTGTGTGCCATTTACTAATTTGAGATAAATAGTTCGTGTCAGAGAATATAATCCACCAGCTTGGGTTTCCCAATGCCGTGGAGGCACGAAGTTGCATGTATCGTCGGGCCAAGCTTCTCTACGACTTCAACACCACATCTGACCCAGTTGCACTATCGCAAGGTGCACTGATACTAACGTATTATTCGTCAGACCTTGAGCCGGTAAGATACTTTAGATCCGTAGATAGAGATTATGCTGACCACTTTTCAAAGCTTGCCAATACCTCGTGGTTACGACTAGCAATTCAATATGCTAGTTCCGTGAACGTCCCATTGTATGATCGGGACTCATCAATCTCTGGGGAAGAGCGATTGGTTAGAAAGAGATTATGGTGGTAAGTCATGCCGACATGAACATCGAGCTCCTTTGATCTAATACTGGCAAAGGTGCTTGATTCTGAGGGATAGAATACTTCCCCTTGGTGTCAGGAGACCTATTCAAATCACTCGTGAATCTTTCGACTTCTCCCAGCCGAAACTATCTATGAAAGACTTGGAATCAGAATTTGAATACTCGGCTGTTTATGATATGGAAACCAAATCTGACTTGGCCGAGATTTTCTTAGCCCAACTTGATCTCGCGGTCGAGCTCACAGACGCAATCTCGTACATCTACCCTATTGATGGCTATCATTTCTTTGATAAGCTAGACTCTACTGACATGCAGTTGATGCGGTCGAAGATTGAGCGGTACAAAGATGGACTAGATACTTGGAATGTCAAATTTAGGACGCTAACCCGCCCTGCAAGCTGGCTGCAGAAGCACAAGTCTATTGCATTATACGGTGGCTTGACTTCAATCTATTATCAGTAGGTTCTCTTCAACGATCAAATCTTCATGTGGCTGATTTTCGACTCAGATCTGCCCGCGCTGCGCTGTGTCAGTACGAGTCATTCAGCATCCAAGCAGAAGGCACGACGAGGCACAAACTACGCATGAAAGAATTGGGAGGCGCGCTGCACTCTTCCGTAGCAAATATTTCCAACACTGTGCGAGAGTTTATACAGATTGACGTTGCAAAATACCTCCCTGTCAGCGCGTATGTCGATAACTCCCACAGCATGATTGATTGCTGATTTTATTGGTAGAGTTGCGTACCTGGCTCTCCCTATCGTCTTGAATTCGCTTGATCTACAGACTCTAACACCAAAGAATGCAAGAACAGATGCAAAACGACACCAGCTTCGGCTTCTAAACGAGGCAATGGAGCTGTGCCACAAGCGATATACAGGAACCGTAGCTGCCAATAGTGCGATCAAGAGGACAATCGAAGCAGCTTGTTGGGAGCATAATGTTTCACATGATCAAACCGATAATGATACCTCCATTGTTCATTCGCAATCGGATATCAATGATTGGTTCGACGTGTTCCTGAGCAAGCCTACACAGTATCTGAGAATCTCTTTTGCGATTGATTTCTCCTTTTGCACCGGCCAATATCCGGACACAGAAGGCTACCTTCCACAACGCCTCGCATTGCATCATGACTTGATTCCGACCCCACGATCGTTCGTACTTGACGACGAGACCATTTTCGAGACTATCGGATTAGATAATAACAGCACCTTGTCGGAACCGACAAAGAACAGGCACTTGGACTTCTTGGACTTGAGTGGTCTAATTACTACTGATATAGGCGAACAAGATTGTTGGAGTGGAATCACAGTCGATAAGATGTTAGACGAGATACTAGGTGAAAGAGGAGCTTTTTAATATGAATATACATAACATTTGTAACTCGGACGATCGTACCTGTAGGCCTTGTGTCCTGACAGAATAAAGAATAAGACACTCTAATATAAGGAGGAAATTCTATTCAAGGCGAGGAATTCTTTAAGTCGCAAAATATGACGGGTTACATCCGTAGCAGACGCTCGGTTAAAACCTTCGTGTATAATATTATGTAAAAAGGCGATAAGCTTATACTACTCTTTTTTTTTAAATATCTGTTTTATTCAATTAAGAACGGTCACAGGGACAACTTACATGGGGTTGAACGTAGTGTATTGACACACGGGGAGAGTACTATCTACTTGCACCAGGTTGACTTGCTTACTTCAGTACAGTACGAAGAGTCGAGAGCC
>QYAL01000067.1:0-142081 GCA_003988805.1 Ploettnerulaceae sp. D365
ACCGAAGAACCTACTTGTGACTTTACTTTATAGCTGATACCAACCAGCGGACCTAACTACGTCGCGTAGTCAGTCGAGAAACTAGGAACGTTACAGTTATATATAAAGCTAGGCGTACGAACCACCTGTATTTAGAGATATTATTACTTTTTCCTCTATAGACCTTCTTAAAAAAACAACCACCTTTTCCTTATACGAATCGCCTTATTGAAGTACAAGGGAACCTGTTAATAAAATAGGCAAGGGCGGGTAATTAAGCATTCATATGCGGAGCTAGGCGTATAGACCATTCGTATTCAGACATATTAGCACTTCTTCTTTCGTAGACCTTAGAAAAACAACCACCTTTTTCCTATACAGATCGCAAGATTAAAGTCCTATAGGCCTATACTCCTATTATAACCTGGCGTTACATAAGTAACCATATTATCATTCCTTACTCTGCAGACCTTCTAATTATAAAAAATACATCCACCTTTTCTGGAAGGGAATAGAGCTTTGCTAGGATATCATAAGGCTAATTTGAACTAGTAATTTACATAACAATAGATAGGATGCTCTTAGCAAGCTTTTTTCTAATATCTAGCATATAATAGCTCTCATCTATTATGGTCCCTCAGATGTCAGTCGTACAATCTGCGCAGCCTCTGTACAAAAGACTTTACTTGTCTATAGATATAGTAACGGCTAAGCCAAATTATATCCCCCAAGTCAAACCCGTAATAGCTCACACCGTCGCACCATACTGCATAATAAGGATAGCATGTCAATGCTTAATAAGAACCCGGCTTAGTAGAGACCATGCCACCATCTGTGAGTAATACGCAACCATTAATATAAGCACCTGCTCGAGACGCCAAAAACAGCAGAACTCCTGCGATATCCTGGAGAAGTTAGTCTTAGTATATTTGATAAGAATGCTCACACACCTCCTCATCGCCAGCACGGGTAGCAGGCAGCCACGACGCCGGGTAAGTACCTGGGAGCTTGGGGTCTGGATCCCGTGGGAAATCGTTCTCGTTGATCTCAGTTAGGAACAAGCCTGGAGCAATGGAGTTGGCTCGAATCCCATATCTCGCAAACGCCGTTGCGATATTCTTCGTCAGGTTAATGAGCGCAGATTTGCTTGCATTATACATGTAGGCGGGTTCCTCGCCGCGCCACAAGGCACTAGAGCTGCTGTTCGTGATGAATTGGCTTTGAACGAGTCCTTTCCATTTACTGTCAGGATGTTCATTACCAGCGCCTAGCAGTTTCAGAAAAGCAACAAAGGTGAAGTACGATCCGGCAATATTGGTAGCAAGGCAGTTGTCTGCGTCCTCCCAAGTCGTCTTCTCCCACAAGTCTTGTGCCACTTGCTCCACCGTGGTGCCTTCCGGGCGCGGAACCAGACCAGTGACCTTGCAGAGTACACCTGCGTTGGCAATAAGGAGGTTGATGAATGGTGTTTGTTTCTCGATCTGGGCTGCGGCAGCTTGTAGAGACTCTTTCTTGCTGCAATCGCATACAATAGGAATAATGGTTTTGTTTTTCTAGATACCTATTAGATCACGAAATAGAAATATTCTGTATACAGCAGCAAGCTAATCAATCCAAATCCATACAGCTGGATATATACACTTTGGCGTATAGATGATAAGAGGTCAAGGAGAATGAGTTTCTGGTAGAGCTGGTGAGGGAGGATGCATACCGCAGTGGCTGCAACCTCTCTTAACATATTCTCTCGCCGACCCAGAATAAAGACCTTGGCAGCTCCATTTTGATCAAGAGCATGAGCCCAAGTGACGCCAATACCAGAGCTGCCACCGGTGATTACGGCAACCATGCCATTGACATTGAAGAGTGAAGCAGCGTCAAGACCCATGTCGTATATATATCCTCGCGTATTTGATTGAGTTGAACACTGAACGGTTTGAAACCTAAGAGCACGAAGATACAAGGCCAATTTTCTGGGACAACGATGATTCAAATTCTCTTATATATTTGGTATGCTTTTGCTTTCAATTATCGGATAACGTTATGATATCGAAAAATTAACATTGATTGACAACTCATAAACCGGAATTCCGTGGTTAGCGCTACACTGTACTGTAACAGGACCCTGTCAACCAAGGATGGCTACAAGGCCTTGCTGTACATGTACAGGAGGCTACGACAGGGTCACGTGTCCATATGCAAAGATGACAGCAGCGCCACAGATACGAAGTAAGTAATAGGGAAGTGAGTGACTAGTAGTCAAAAAGCTACTAGGACAGACACTGTGATGCTAGCTAGGTAGACCATGAAAGAATCCCTTGCATCTTGCTTTGAAATCATGTTATGTTTCCCTGCTGCGCTGACTTATACGGCCGTTCCGAATACTATGCCTGTAAGCACGCAACAGGCTCAATTAGGACGTCCCGTTAGATCATAAAATCGTCCCTTGCATCTTGCTTTAAAATCATGCCATGTTTTTCTATTACACATGCTACGGCTAACTTTGCGGTCCGTTCCGGACACTATGAGTTCCTGCAAGCAATAGACTTCCGCCTGTTGCACCGTTTAGTACTAGCAGGCTTAATAAAACTTGTAAATTGCATTGTTTGAATCATACCCCTTTAGCTGAAATATATGATCTTATATATACCCTTAGTAATCTGTGTAATAGTTTCCCACTATAACCTGTTGGGGTATTTGCCGTGTAAAAGAAATTTTATATTATGGCCTAAATAACTAGTATTATACTACGAAAAGAAATATAGGGTATAGCTAAATCTATATACAGCCCTCTCTAGAATAATTGTCTCGCGTATTCCTGAAATAACATTTGTATCTAACTATTCCTAGATACTTCTATCGCTGCTTAAGTATAGCTAATTATAATATAATATATGATTAATTATGCTTATATTTATTAATCTCTTTATATAAGAGAGAGCTCCATTATATATATACGTAGAGGTAGGCGTATATAGCTTACTAGTAGACCTTGACTTATATAGCTTAGCCTTATATAAAAGCGTGTTTTATATATAACTAATACCTTATATTATATTATTCTTATTTAAGATAAGTATATTATCTTTTAATATACTTTTTAAACTTATTATAATAAAACAAAAAATAACAAAACAGAAATCTATATATAAGTATAATTATCTTAATTAACTATAGCTAATATAATAGCACGTATTAGCTTAGCCAGGTCCTTTATTATATTATAAAAGAGATATTATCGTACTTAATATCTGACTTATTTTCTTATTATACTATTCGGTCTATTTCTCGTACGATTATTCTTATAAGTTTATATTCTCTAATAACTTTTTTATAATTAGCTATTATAGTTATCGATAATTATAAGAATCGTCGCTCAAATATTAGCGATTTAGACTAATTACTTAAAGTTATAAAATTTAAATATAGAGAATAAGAATAAAAATAAGTATAAAGAGTTAAGTATATACTTAGAATATTAAGTCTTTCTTATCTTAATAAGGACCGAGATTTATTATTAGCGTCTAACTTAATATAAAAAGTATTAATTAAGTATAAATATATATTATCTTAAGGCTAAGTATTTTAAGAAATATTATTATTATCAAAGTTAATATTAATAATAAATTATATTTAACTTAGTCTATTATATATTATAAGTAGTAATTATTATTATCGTATAATTTTCTATCTCTTAAAAGATATATTAATTTAGCTTTATATCGTAGGGTTTTAGCATAATATTTAATAAAGCCTTTTTTAGCTTTTTAAGAAATCGTTTGCTTTAATTATAAATTATTTTTAAAACTAGTTATAACTATTATAATCGAACTTAGTAAATAGGTTTAAAAAGATAACGACTTGGTTTAATCGTATAATTATAAAATATTGCCTTTATTATACCGAGAATATAAGATTTGTATATATATTTATTCATATAAGGTATCTTGAATTAAATCCTCGTCTTATCAATTATCATATCAACCCTTATTCTAATTCTTATTATTATTTTTTAGCGATAAATTATAAGAATAGAAGTATCTTAAGACGGCGCGGAAACCGCTCGTGATTACCAATACTCGGATTTGATACATAGCATTCTGTCCGACAAACAAAAAGTTACATATAATAAAAGCAATATCAACTACCGATGGGGGTTATAATTTTCTAGGAATATCGCAATCTCAATTCTCATCATCGTGTTGTCAACCCAAAACAAAGCACCTGCTGGAGAAAAGAGGAGAAAATGCGAGCTAATACTATCGCTACTGTTGTCAAGACGGCAGTTCTTGTCCAGAAGATCAATAATATTACCTTTGAGCAGTTTGACGATTACTGGAGACATGAGCACCCAAAAGCCATCCTACAAGTCCCTACTTTCGTAGAGAAGGTTTTAAACTATACTCAAGTATTCCTTTCTCTTCGTCACGTGTTATTTTTTGACTAACACGAGCACATAGTGGCATACCTACAAAAACGCCTCCGGCCAGTATGATCTTGGGAATTACTCTAGTAGTATTCCATTCACGATGGCCAAGTGGGATGGAATTGTTGAAATATACACAAATACTACGGAAGACGCGTTCGCTGTACATCTGGCACTAGTTCACTTCTTCGGGGTACAGATGGCTAACGATATCTTAGCTTTTCGCCGACCCCGTTTATAATGAGGTGGTGGTGCCGGATGAAGATTTGTTTTTGAATAGGAGCACAGTGCAGATCGTGCTCGGAGATGAGCAGATTGTATACGTGAATAACCACTAGTAGCAGTACACATCCTTTCTGCTTCTTGAAGGGGCTGTTGCTAAGGTTCATAGGGCTAAGCGCAGGAATACAGAAAGCTTGGGAGTCAAAACACAAAGAGCAAGTAGTCGGCCTGGCTTTACTATATTAGGACCATGCATGAGAAGTGCCCTGATGTAATAGCAGCTGATGGATGGTATACAAATCGATAGAAAATACGAGGCCATTCATAAGATGTATGTAAGCCGAGATCCCAGACCAAAACATATGAAATTGGCTTATTTACTAGTATGCCCATTCCCACTATAAGCCCCCTGGTTGACCGCCTTGGTTTCTGACACTACTTCGCTTATGATGAAGTATTTCCCCTGTTTTTTTAGGGCCCAGCTCTAGATGCTTACGCCCGGCACGGAGCACTAGGATGCTGGGACCCTAAGACTCAAGTGATAAAAAGTCAGCAGTCTTCCTTTTCCTTCCGGTGTTCATCTGTCACCTTTTTTCTCACTCCAAGTCAAACTCGGTTCGAAATGAAGTTACTTGCTTGTTTACTTTTTATCGTGGTGGGTGCTGCCAATCCTCACATCGGCAAACGAAATGCAACGTCACTTGCTTGCACTAAGCTTCAGTCCTCGTATCAGTCTAAAGTATTTTTCCCCGGGGAAAGCAAGTATACTTATGAAACTCAAAGTCAAGCTCAATCTATTTCATCTACGGTCTGAAAATACTAACATCAGACAAGATTACTGGAGCTCGACCTGCTATGCGTCGCCATACTGCGTCTTTACGCCTAGCACGGCAGACGAAGTTGCGGCAGCGGTGAAAGTGCTGGCCAATCTCAATGCAACCTTTGCAGTGCGCGGTGGTGGTGGCCACATGCCCATTCCACTGTATAGTAATACGAATGGCGGTGTTTTGATTGCTCCTACTGATCTTAATACTCTCCAATTATCCGATGACCAGAAGTCTCTCGCTATCGGGCCCGGAAACCACTGGGGAACTGTTTATGAATACTTGGAGCCATATGGTCTTATTGTCGTCGGCGGTCGAGTAGGATCTGTTGGTGTCCCAGGTCTGCTTCTTGGCGGGGGAGTCTCTTTCTATGCCTCTCAACATGGCTGGGCATCAAGCAACATAATTTCATACGAGGTAAGTCCCGATTGGATCATAAGAGTATTATATTTGTTGACCATGTTTTAGATCGTACTCGCTAACGGCACCGTTGCCACTGCCAGCACGATTGAAAACCCAGATCTGTTTTGGGCCCTTCGAGGCGGCGGCAATAGTTTTGGAATTGTGACCCTGTTTACGGTCAAAACGTATCCCTCTCCCCAAGTCTGTGTTGGCGACATCACCATCGACTTTGGACAAAAAAATGCATTTCTTGACGCAACCGCCAATTACGCCAATTACGGAGCACTTGATGCCAAATCTGCCACAATACCAGCAGTCGTCATCGGCAGCACAAGCTACTATTTGCTCATTTTGTTCTACGACAGCTTCGACTGCAACCAGACAGCTTTCTCTAACTTTACAGCTATTCCTGAAGTGAGCAATAACGGGTATGGGAATGCGACCACGCTCGGTGGTTATGCCAGCAAGTCTCTGTTTCCGTCGGGGACCCGCCAGCTGTTCAGAACGGTCAGTGGTCTGGCGACAAGAGAGACCGTGGAGATTATGAATGAAATCGTGATGTCGATGGCCCAACAGTACGTCGGTATCGTTGACGGATTCGAGGCGACTGCGGGTTTTCAGATCATCACGAAGGACATGTTGCAAGTGACAGCTTCAGCTGGAGGCAATCCCCAGGATGTTGATATCGACAATGCTCCCTATTTCTGTAAGTTTCCACTCCTAGGCGCGTAGTTTCAGATGAGTTGCTAATCGGTCTGCAGGGCTGGTCTTGAACTACGGCTGGCTCAATATCTCGGATGATGAATTATTGAATACTTCCGCCGATGCGGTTATCTGCAAGATCACTGAGCAACTTACCGCTGCTGGACTGAACAGTTCGTTTATATTCTTGAACGATGCAGGTGCTGGCCAAGAAGTCTTCCAGAATTATGGAAGTGGCAGCCTGAATAAATTGAAATCGGTTCGCGATACAGTTGACCCCAAAAGGGTTTTTACAGACTTAATGCCTGGCGGTTGGAAGTTTGCCGATTTGTAGATCAGGACATAATCGGAAGATCGAGAGACCAATTAGTGCGATTCGGAACGAAGGAATTAAACTACTTGCCTGACGTCGAAGTTCCAGGTTCCTTGCCTCGCCGAGATTGCCAAATATTATGTGTTATACCGAGTAGTTTATCGTCGCCAGTCCTGGAAGGCCTAGAAAGAACCGTCCTTTTCGGATTATTTGAAACCAAGGAAAGGATGAGGATCCTGAAGGAAGACCTTTTATTATCTCCAGTAATCGATATAATAGTGGAACGAGGTCCCTCACTTTCAAGTCGCTTCGCTAAAGTAGGCGAAAGCAATGTATGTCAGCAGAAAGCAAAGTTGCCCGCGCGTAGAATTACAGTGGCTAACAGACTATTAAACCACTATTGTTCCTAACCATTCCTATTCGTATGGCTCTTATTCTCATAACCGCTTGAACTCCCCAGTCTATGATACATGAGGGTTTCGCCTATACACTACAATTGAAAGTGCACCTGTCCGGCATAGCAGAATCGATTGGACAAGATCAGACCCACTTAAACCCCTGGATTTTGACCTCCTTGGATATCTCACGTTTCTTGCGAAACTCCCCAAGCCCCCTTTCCTTTGCGAATGCTTTCTCTTGCTGAGTAATCAAGTTGGCGATGTCTTGATCACGGGCATCTTTCCAGTTCTCACCGTGGAGTTGCTCGTACAGTTCATCGGTGCCCGTGTCCATGTCTATATTCCACTTGTCCAAAGCCTCGAGCTTCTGGGTTACGATGTAACCCATTCTACCGTCAGCGTCAGTCTTAATTGATCTCAGCCTCTCACTAGCTGCAACCTCTAAATTTGCTGCTCGAGCCTTGCGTTTCTTTCCATGTTCTTCCTTGCTGCGTGCTTTATCGGCGAGATAGCGTAGGCTGTGACCAAGAGTTTGCTTGTCTTGAGGAACGGGATTGATATCAAGTGGAGGAGCTGTGTAAAAAATAATCTTGCCGTACTCGTCGTGATGGAACTGGGCTCGAATGTCAGCTGGAATGGCCGAATTTGCTTGCTCGGCTAACGTATAGACTTCGACGGTACGAGGTGGGTTATAGGCCGTGCCGTGAGCAGAGGTGTGACTCGAACTAGGTTGTGCTACGCGCGGTGTTGCATTACTGCCCTGGTAGTGGTTGTAGTTAGAAAGGGGATTCGGTTGCTGAGCTAGTGGTGTCGAAGCAGAAGTATACTGATAAGCAGCTTGTGGTTGGTAGTGAAGTGTTTGCGCGACACCGGAATGAGGTGTTGACCCATGAGGACCATATGAGTTCTGATTATTGAGTGGCGTAGGTGTAGCTGATGGGCGGTTTGAGGCAAATTGTTGAGCATAACTTGCTTGGCTTGCGCTCGGTTGCGCGAGAGGTGACAAGACAGGAGGAGCATTTGAGGGAGTTCCTGATATTGCAGAATCTACTCTATCATATTGCATCCGATCGCTAGTAATAGGGCGACGGACTGGTTCGGGAGACGGAGGAGGTGGTGAAGGAGTCGGTTCCGGGGGTGGGGATTCCTGTTTATGATGAGTTTAGCACCTTGAAAGGTCATCATCAACGAAATGAAAGTACTCACATTTGATTCTCTAGGACGCTTGTGCACAGCTCCAACGATGGGCGGAGCGTTAGGTGCTCCCCACGTAGGTTTGGGAAGAGGGTCGTCTTCTTTGGCGTCTTCTCGAAGAAGATGCTTGATTGGGCTGGGAACCTTCTTCATCTTTCTTGGGGAATCAAATAAATCCATCTCATAATCCTTGTCTCTTACTTCATCGGGAACACAGCTAGCCCATGTCTTAATCTTGTTTAGCTTGAACTTCTCTTCATTATATCGGGCTTCGCAGACATACACCTCCTTCTCGGGAGGAAAGCTGCGAGGCCGACCTTTGTTGTATCGGGTGAAGAACATAACAAAACAACGGTCCACGACTTCCTCAATCTTGTGGTCGCGGTACTGCCCAGTCTTCACAACCTCGTTTTCGAAGAAGTGTTTCTCGTAACGATGAACAGTCTGCTCCGGTCGGTAATACCAGCAAGCATTAATCCACTTATCTCCCTTCGGGTCTTGCCACGTCCGGTAAATCTGCGCAACAATGGGCTTCGTCACATCATTAGGGTTCGCCAGATGAATCCAGTCCCCTACCTTCCATATCTCATTGTTGAAAAGAATCTCGGGGAGTGGAAGCCGACCATCTTCATCCACGAAGTCGCTGTCCGGTTTTTTCTTCTCTTGCTCAGCTAAAACTCTAGCTTCTTTCTGGAGGTCATTGGCAGCCTTGTAAACATCACTGGTCTCGAGGTTGTATAGCTTGGCATTGTCGAACATGATTTCCAAGTCTTTCAGTGCCTGATCAACAGAGTGGTACTTCTTTCTTTTTGCCTTTTTCTTGATCATATCCATTGCGATTGGGTTCTTGATTTCCTGATAATAGTCTGGTAGTTGAGACTTGTCAGGCAGCTTCTCAAACGGTAATATCTTGAGGGCCCCGTCCGGATTCTTATATTTCCGTAGACCCTTCAATACCGAATTTATTCGAGCCTCCATAGGCGTGTGTACCTTTGGCGGACGGCCGCGCTTCTTTTGGGACTCGGGATCATCTTTACCACCATCGTCAACCTTGCCTTCGCGCTTCCCAGTTGCCGAAGACCGTCGGCCTTTCTTACGGTTTCGCCGTGGTCGATCATCGTCTGTTTCATCCTCCTCGTCTTCGTCCTCTTCGTCTTCGTCCTCATCTTCGTCAATTTCTTCGTCTTCAACCAGAGGAGGTAAAGAATCTTCTACTTCGGGGATCTCGCCAAGATCAGGGAGTTCCGCTTCTTCTGTAGTAATGACCTTATCCTCGACTAGTCTCTGTAGCTCTGCTTTGAACATGCCTCGAAGGGTGATCGCATCGCCATAGACAAGAGCCGAAGGACGGTTGTAGACTTGAGCGTTGTGGCAGATAAGAGCAAAGTCTCGGATGTAGTCTTTGAAACCGGCGTACTGTTTCTTGGAAATCTTGCCCTGGTACTTGTAAGCTCCGGATACCAAAGGGAGAGAAAGCAAAATGAAAGATAGCAAAAGTAACCTACCCTTAATGTGCTAAATGCCACAGGCTCCTTTATTATTTCATAGTAATCCGGTAGCATTCTCCTACTGACCACACGTTGAAAATCTTTGGAGACCTCACGACCACTATTA
This sequence comes from Ploettnerulaceae sp. D365, assembly GCA_003988805.1. NCBI lineage: Eukaryota > Fungi > Ascomycota > Leotiomycetes > Helotiales > Ploettnerulaceae > Ploettnerulaceae sp. D365. The sequence goes on from QYAL01000067.1 coordinate 10,072, forward strand.
TGGAGAAGTCAGTGGGAACCAGGGCGCGCAATGAGGCCTTGAGGATAGAGACCTACTCTTGGTCGCGATAATTGGTCAAGCGGTGCAAAATCCCATTCATAATCTCAAACCCCTTCTTATTTAACCCGACCGTAGTCTCCCTCCATAGTGTAGGTACAGGTGCGAGCACAGATTTAGAAGTAGAGGCTTCAGGCGGATTTGAAATTGATTCTGCCGGTGTCGCATGGCTTTCTGGGATCACTATCGAATCTTCGGCTTTGATGTGCTCCTCTGGCTTGACCTGAACTTCATCTTTGATCTGCTCTACTGTCGCAGGCTTGTCAGGTGGCTGCGACGACATCTCGGAGCCTCTAATACGACTATATTAATCGCGGTTGAGGCCTGGTGGGTGTTCGAAGTTTGGGCAGCAAGCTTGCAGATGGGCACGGGGGAGTCGCGGTTACATGTAAGCGCGTCGGGTCTCGGGCTCGGGTGCTTAACCGAAGTATGTAGCGTAGCTTCAGGCTTGTACAGGTATGTATAGTATCGTATCGTAGGAATTCGAAACAAGAAACTTTCTCTCCAAGTGAAAGAAAGTATTCACTTAAAATTCACTCCGGCCTTGTTCTTACATATACTACCTCTCACAACGACCAATCAGATTGCCACCAAATCTACCTGTTGACCAAAGTTACAGTACCAGTTCCTCTTGTAGCACATTAAAGAGATCTCACAGACATCCAATCTTGACCACTTCCGACCGAACCTAGGAAGAACACTGTGCTGTAGCCGAGCACCTACCAAACAGTTATCATATTCGTCTACTGTACAGTAACCCCAATCGTCGCCATGCGGATTCGAATAAGAGGTCCTGAAGGCAATGCCACCATCAGCCTTCCAGAAAATGCCACAGTTAGCGACCTGATATTCGTGATTACGGAGAAGACGTCAATAGCACATTTCGACACGAAGTATGGGTACCCCCCTCAACCACTCTTCCTGGAAGAAAGCCCGAGGTAGGTCTAGCTTCATGAAGCACATTTTTCTTTCTTTACTTGTCTTTGGAGCAGCCGCCTATACAACTCTCCTAAGATATTTAGTTCCTCTGTAAGCGATTGAGAAGAAGTAATTGACTCCGAGTCGCTGGGAAACAGGGCATTGCCATTGAGCGAATTAGGTGTCAAACTCAACGGCGAACAACTCACGATCAGCAAAAGAGATGAAGCGCCTGTCATTGTAGGAGACGATGCTATTGTCACAAGTACAAACGAGAACATCAAGCAGAAGGAACATAAACCACTTGGACCTATATCTCTTAAACGGAAAGGTATGGAAGTAGATGTACCAGAGCAAGAATTCAATAGAAGGGGTACTACCGTTGGTAAGCAAGTAGCCTATGGATCGCTGTCAACAGATATTCCTCCTGACTCTTAATCTCGCAGTTCTGCGAGTAATGCCGGATGACAACAGCTGCCTCTTCCGCGCCTTCGGAACAGCGATCCTCCCCGGCGACGACCGAAGCGTAACAGAACTCCGGTCCATAGTAGCATCTGCGATCCAAAGCGACCCAGAAACCTATCCAAAAGTAGTTCTCGAGCAGGAACCGGACAGATATTGTGTAAGTACTGGGAAAGCCTACCAAATAACATACTTCTGCTTGCACGATATACTTATATAACTTGCTTTCAAAGAAGCTCTCCGGATTTATCAAGTGCTAATGCTTCCATTAAATAGGAGTGGATTCAGACTGGAGACGCCTGGGGCGGGGCTATAGAGATGGGCATATTAGCAGAGTACTTCGGTGTTGAGGTTTGCAGCATTGATGTCAAGGTATTGATCGTCTTCCCAGCCAGGACAAACTAGCTAATTTAATACAGTCCCTACGTGTCGATAGATTCAATGAAAGCGCATCGACAAGATGCATACTCGTTTACTCTGGTATCCACTACGATACTATTGCCGAATCGTTGATGCCTACGGATCCGGAATGTGACAAGTTTGTTTGGGAACGTACCGATGATCTAATCTTGAGCCAAGCCTTGGAACTATGCAAGAAGCTCAAAGCTCGCCATTATTACACTGATACGGGTAAGTTTATCTTCTTGAGCTAAATCTCCCTTTTTTTTTTCTTTTATCTAAGCAGTCGCCCAAACTGTCATATCTTCCCTCATAGAGATTTATCACCCCTCTCGAAAATAATCAAAAGGGTAACTAAACAAATTTTAAGGGGAAATGCGTATCCGATGCCTATCGTGCCAATCTATATCACATGGTGAAGCCCAGGCTGCACTACATGCGCAGCAGACTGGCCACTACGATATGGAGGAGGTACACGATGCGGGGGCATCGTAGTTTATCCTGTTCAGTCTCTGTTACGGTTTTAGCTGCAGTGAGCTGATGAGGGGTTCATTACCTGTAATACACAAATATTAGGGAATCGGGAGTGGTTGTGGGGAGGAATCTAAGCTTTCCTTGAGAACGAGTCCAATCAGTTTTCTCCCAACGAATATGTCTCAAAGAATGAAATAGTAAAACGAGTCGAATTATCGCACCAGGAGAGTTCGATGCTCTTGATATGTTCTTCGAATATTACACCATTCCTTCTGATTCCATGATCTACTCAATTCTTTTGTCACACACCAGTCCTTAACGTATCTTCAAGACCTTATTGATCCCATATTCTCGTGCAGGATAACCAAGGAAGCCATGGTACCACTCAGGGGCTTCGCGCGAGGTCACTTTGCAGAGGACTATCACCGAACCTATTTATCAATTTACAAATATATCTGTACTTTCCTTGGCGCTCCTTGTGGCCACGGGAGGGGAAGGCGCACGCTCACTTCAAAGCATTCATACCGCAGTTCAAACGGGCTTGGTAATATCCATACAGAGTGTTAGTTGGGCAATACAAATACAAGTCAAGAAGCTTCCACGTCCCATCCACTGTGTGAAAAGATCATCAGCTTAGCACTTCACTTTATAAAGTAAGCAAGAGTCTAACATGAACCCATTCATGAAAAGAGACTGCCCATTCTAAAAGATATCGACTTTTTCGTAGAATGACACTTGTGGATGTTGACTATCAAATTTTCATGCTATAGGAGATCTATCGAGCGCCATATGCATACGTGCAAGTTCGTAATTGCCATGAAAAGACTCGACATTCTCGAAGTAGCCATACTGCTACGATAAAAGGTACGTACAGAGAATAATGTGGCCAAAATTGGCCGGTGAAGAATGAAGACGCCCCAATCCCGTTTTCCATCCCCAGCTCGAATGTAGAGATCAGACAACAGAAACATTTCCGTAATATGTACCGACGCCAAAATGAAAGCCCCACAAACCCCCCAGAGAAATTATGGGGAAAAAACTCGCAAACCTCGAGAGAGCCATTAAAATACATGGATGCAATGTCCTTGGCCAAATTCGGCACGTTATCCGACCGGTTCTAGAAAACGCTTATCCAGATGGAGAGTCGTTGCCACCCATGCCCCAGAATTGCTCAGCCTCGAATTGAGCAGCCGTGTTCTTTTTCCACATGTCGTTGAAGGCGGTGAAGAGGATGATTGATTCGGGATTTGATGAGAAAGCGGTCTTGATGGAGCTGAGGGCGGCAGCCTGGTTCGAAATTGAAGGCACAGCAGCCCCATTCGAGCTACCCTTCCATGGCCACCCGGTCTCGGTGACAACGATCTTCTGGCTCTTGTTTGACAACTTCTCCTTGAGAGTGGGGAGTTGAGTAGTGAGGAAATTCCCAGAGTCGGCGGCAGCAACGTTGCCGTCGAAAAATGGGTGGCAGTTTACGGCGCAGTAGTCTGAAGCATCACAAAGGGACGGATTGGCACGTGAAGCAACAAGAGTATCGACAGTGACAACATTGCCAGTGTAACCAGCAGCCTTGAGTAGGCTTCGGACAGTACCAATAGCGGCAACAACAGTCGCAGCAGAAGCAGTTCCAGAGTTTACGAGCTCATTCCCGACAGAGACAGTATCAAAGTTGCTCCCTAGATTATAAAAGATTAGCTGTTGCTCCTCCAGAACTGTTCCAAGAGAGGCGCAAACGATGCCGGCTCCTTCACCAAACTCTTGGTAGCAGTTACGAACAGAATAGAGATTCTATAATACTTACAGTCGCCATTAGCAGCTTTAACGATGGTAGCGACCTGGGCTGGGAGGTCGCTGATATCGAAAATTCCGGCGAATAGTTTGATCTTACGTGCCTTGACGACCGAGAGTACGTTGGCGACCTGGTCACAATCCGTACCATACGTTCTAATCAGCGTGTATCCCGTGGAAATTGACTCAAAGTCCGTCTCGACCTGAGTTTTAGATTTACAGGAGCCATCGCCACTATATGGAGAGTACGCGAGACCAAAGCCACCGCCCCCTCCGGTAGCATAGGTAGGAGAGGTGGTCACAGAGCTGCTTGTCCTGGTGGGAACAGTATTTTCGGGCGCTGCACCGGAGTGAGCTGCGTGAGCGGAGGAATGGGTTGGTTTGGGAGTGACTGCAGGAGTAGCAACATTCTCAGTAATGGTCGTCGCCGGCTTGCCGTCTTGATCAACATAGACGATGATCCGAGGGGAATCTGTAGCTTCGGCGAATACCTGTAAATTAGAGTTAGTCAAAATTTGTTGGATTAATTACAAAGCTTAAGAGATCGAAAGAGGATGGGGCTTGGGAACTGTTTACCGTATTGACTACCGTCACTACCAAATCTCCATTTTTCTTGACCAAGCGCTCGTGTGCCTGTGCATGGCGAGCTCCTGCATATCCTGTTAGCGTTGTTCCATATAGCAAGGGGGCTCAGGAACTGACTGTGGGGTTGTGCTGAGGCAAGCTGGAGTATTGCAGTAGCCGCAACGACAATAGTGGCGTACTGCATATTGGGCTTTTTGATTTTATAATCTTGAAGCAATTGTTTTTGGCGTGAATTCTGTGCCGGCCAGCGGTGTCAGTCCAAAACGTAATAGACAAAGATGAAGAAGAGGTTGGGAGGTTGAGGTTAAGAAGAGCCATGGTTAAGACTGGGCTCTTTTTCACTTGCTGACTCCATGGGAGGAATCACAAACCCAAATGACAAGGGGAAGGTGCAATAAAGAAAACTGAATGGCACGGAATGGAGTAGAACAAAAACACGAACATACCCTTTCTTCCTCTAAAGGGACCGTGTGAAGACGTATAAAGACGTGTAGTTTGTTGTAAGGAATGCGAACGCAGACGCGATGTATCCAAACCGAACAAAAGGAGTGCTTTCAGTTTGTCGAGAGTGCGCTGTTCAAAAAAAGGAGTGTGTGAATATGGAGGGTATTAAATTCACCTGAGAAGAAGGAAAGGATGGGAATGTGAGGAGGAAGTGAGGAAGTGAGGAAGTGAGGAAGTGAGGGAGGAAGGATAGAGTTGATCTATTGTTGTGCTGCAGCGGAGTGGAGCGGAGTGGGGAGGAAGGGAGGCGGTTCTGGTACAGTATTGTACAGCAAAGGGAGGGAGGACTGGACACTGGACAGGACCGAACGGCAAAGGATTCGCAAAGAGGCATGAAATAGAGGGAGAGAGAGAGAGAGAGAGAGAGCGGGAGAGCGAGCAGAAGAAGAAAGACTTGATTTTAATTCGAGACGAAAGTAAACAGAATAATGATAATAGGCTCACTGGCTGTTGTAGGGTGCAGGCTGCTGCTTGGAATGTTTTCAGGAATGTTGCCCTTCGTCATAGTCATCTCAGCCATGAATCAAGTGGGGAAGGGGAGGAAGTACAATACATGATTAATTATCATTTGAATCAGCCTGCTGCGGTTCTTGTCGTTCTTCACCTTACAGTAAGTTCTTGCCAGGGGTCCCAATTGCAGAGATACAGTAATAATAATGAGGTATAGGCACCCATCTCATCATCTTATCATCTTATTATTTTATCGTTCGGTCATTTTCCATTGCTTTCTATATTGCGGGAATGTACCGTAATATCCATCAGGAGAATGGAAGCAAGTATAGGTATATGTATTTGTTGATAGATCGTGTGGTGTTGTACAGTTTGTACATCTCGATCTCGCTTGGCAGGGCTGGGCAGGGCTGGGCAGGGGGAACGGGGACAGGCTGTAAGGTGTAGACACACTACGGTGTAGCGTAGTATCATATGTAGTACAGTATTATTATTATTGTTGTTGTTGTTGTTGTTGTTGTTGTTGTTGTTGTTGTTATTGTTGTTGTTGCTGTTGCTGTTGTTACTATATCATAGCTTTGTTGTTTCTATCTATCAGATAATATTCATTCAAATAGACCAGCCACAATACACCCGTACAATCATCCTCTCCCGGAAGCGGCCAAAGACAACAAGGGATGTATCTAGCCAGCTGCACTTTAACCATATCCTTAAACTCGATAAACCCGGAGATATTTCAAGACAATTGACGTCAGTTGCAATTCCCACAACACTTCTACAGTAGACCAGATCCCCATAATATTAACCTCCACGAGGTTTAAGCATCGTGTACATGCATTCGTTCGTCATCATCAATTGCAAGCGCTACAGTAATAGGTTGTCCTTTCTTGCGTTTGCAGCAGCACACATTTTTACCATAGCGAACTCCTGCGCACTCTTTGCTCTGGGGTTTCCAATTTTTACGGCGCTTTTTTTCGTCCGCTCCTGCATACTGTAATACTATCTACCTGGCTACCTAGATATGTACAATGAGAATATCTTTTTTCGCGTGGCATTATGTGTGCTGCTCCAGTAGTCTTATCCGTTTCTTCGGCTACATATTATTTTCCAACCCTCTGATGGATTGCACTTATGTTACGCATACAGCTTTCTCTTCGTATCAAGAGGATGGGAATCTCATTCGGAGAGTTGCATGAAACATCTATGCTATTGCGCTATCCGCAAAGCAGCGTCCTGAAAGAAGTGTCTGTCATCTCGCAGTCTCATGTCTCCTTTTATCACATCGTCAGAGATTTGTTTGATGGCCTCTGTGTTATCTTTACTATGTTTTTGACATTTGGACAGCACAGCAATCAGTAGTAATCACTTCACTTGCCATGTCCACTCAGCATACGTGGAATATATATGAAAAAATTCTGGGTGCGTATACATAATAGCCTCCGAGCATCCCATATGGCTAGTATATAGCACTACCTAGCGCCATAATTAAGTGTCCATAAGAGTAACTCACAACTGCGAATTTATCTCTTAATTATCGTTCTCAAGTATCACAGGTGGTGCTCATCGCACTAGTTGATCTAAACGTGAATCAATTCCCGTTATCTACCCCCTCCTTTATTTATTTATTTATTTATTTCTTTCTTTCTTTCTCCTTCTTTCTTTCTCCTTCTTCCTTTCTTTCTTCTTCTTCGCTTCTTTCTCCTCCATTACCTCTCCCCGACCATGTCTTAGGTAGCAAGTTGTCCCTAACCCCATTTCAGCAACTTTAGCACCTCACCAAGACTGACAAAGGTTGGTGAAAGCTCCATCAATCGAGCCCTGCCGCGATCAGATGTAGTGATGCTCCGCACATTTGGACTCGTATCCCGATTCCCGCCCAGATACATCCACAACTTCTGCCTCGGCACACAGGCTGCTTAATGTGACGGGTCTTGATCTATTGAATGCCATAGAAGCTACTATCTAGCATCTAGAACATAGCCGCCCTATCTACATATCTCAAATTGGCGAGAACTTAACTTGCAAGACAACAAACAAGCTACGAGGAGAGGGCATGTCTACAGCGTCAGCTACCTCTACTCGGCATAGAGCAGATCACTATCTCCATAGGCTGACCATTTCTCAGTTCTAGGTGAAGATGAACGGGGAACTAGAGATGTGCATGTCGCCTCCAGTTTTCACAAGGCGGGAGTAGTTTCGATGTAATTTTGACCTAGAGAGCATTCATTGTAGAGGTTGTTGGGAAGATATCTGGAGCCGGCAGCATTGCTATAACCTCGGCGGAGAAAATACAAAAAGAGAGCTTGCTAAGTCATCTACAAACATCTGCGAGTGGGTAACAGAAATGGACGTCAACATATGGATATAATCTGAGATACAATGCGAAGGTCGCAGATGAGGAACTGCGGCCGGAAATAGACCGCAAATTCGATCCGTTGACTCCATGCCATTAAAGCACTTTACTTTGCAAATGTTGCCGATAGTCATCGTGTATGTAAAGCGCAAACTACTAGACTTGCGGGTAGGTTCATTCCACTGATCACTATCAGGGACCAGAAACAACGCCCAACAAAGCGGGATATGAGACTTCGCTAGCTGATGAGCAAATATTATCATGCAGGCGAAGACGACGGAGAGTAGGGACCGATGATCCTACCCCATGATAGCTTGTTTCGAGTAAGCATAATAGTGACTATAGGGAAGGTGATTAGGCAGATGAAAAAGGGAAAATGGTTAGCCAGGAACCATAATACCAATATGCATAATGCCCTCTCATCTGCCCCGTTCTTGAAATAGGATCAACAGTTTGCTTACATATCGACTAGATATCGCAACAAAAATTAAATTCGAGAGACCGGCTTATGAACAAGATATGTGAGTATCAGTCAACTGAAGCATCAGCCAAGATACGCACTACTCGAAAGAAGCGCATAGAACGTGGTCATGATCGCATATTCCTAATCTTGGGTAATTGAGCGGACTGGCGAAAAAGTCTACAAATTTATGTCGCACATGACCAACGACCATGCCCAACTATCAATACAACGTTAAGACGTCCCGTCAAGAAGCCCCTAGAACCCGAAAGGAGGTAGCCACAACGCCAACATAGTTCAAAGATCTGACAATAAAGATGAAAGGGGTGTCAAGCTAGCCGCTCAGTAGCTATACTGAATTACACATTACCAAGCTCATCGGTAGCCAGATATTTTCATATTATACACCATACCGATGCAGATCCCGTTCCGAGAAGACATCCAGTCCTCAATCGCTCAGTCATTAAGCAACTGGCAGAGCTAATTTGCTGCTACTTTTCTTGGTCAAAACTTTTGTGATCGCATGCCTGATTATAACACCCGCTTTCTCAATCTCCTTCTTGGTGAGACCGGTGGTGATACAGATTTTAAGAGCTGGTTGTAACTTCCAGTCTTCATCTTTGCCGCTGCTTGGGCCGACTGGCATGCTCTTGAGCCGAGTGATCAAAACGCCGCTGGCAAGAGTCTGTCTATGTATGAGCAGGGCACCCAAGTCCATGGAATCCTTTTCAACTTACCTCGTCAACACATTCTTGAAGCACACGCTCTTGCTCATCTATACTTAGCCGCCTTGAATTGACGACATCAGACTTAATCACAAGTAGCAAGACCGGGTTCTCGGGTGCGCTGGTGCAATGGACCCAGTCGCTACGAGGATCCAATTGGGCACGCATGGCTTTGATATTCTCTCTGCACTGTATCAAGATATCTGGACTCGTCTGGAGCATATTAAGAGTTTCGCTGGCAGTAGTGGCAAGCATGGCGGGTAAGGCAGCCGAGAAGGTGTATGAAGCCGCAGAAATACGCTGATGCTCGACAACATCAGTGGAACCCGCGCAGAACCCACCTCCAGCACAGAGGGGCCCGGCAAGTGATCCGACCAACATGTCAACTTGTGAGGCATCGACGTTCTGAGCCTCCGTCAGACCACGACCGGTTCTACCAAGAACACCGAAAGACCACGTTTCGTCAAGCATAAGACGGAATTTGTATCGAAGCTTGAGCTCAATCTGCGAATATGGTCAGCTCTTGAAGCCCATCCACTGACTTTCAAAAACATACAAGCTTTGGGAGATCAACACAGTCTCCAACAGTTTCCGACAGGCCCTCAGTGACAATAAATCTCCGAGTCAAAGGCTTCTTCGCCTGGTCCTTGATTACTTTCTGCAAGACTCGTTCTAAATCCTCCATATTGTTGTGTTCATAATATCGGATTGTGCTTCTGCAGATCTGTAGTCCTTTTCGAATGGCGTAGTTGACCGCACGGTCCGCAATAATAATATCCCCTCTCTTGCAGAAAGCAGGTATAACACTGGATATCGTAGAGAAGGCCTGAGCATAGACAATGCAACCTTCGGTTCCCAAGCAAGAGGCAATGTCCGCTTCAGTCTTCATATGTACATCCTGGGTTCCATAGAATTGAGGAGGCCCACAAGGTCCAACGCCATATGTTCGGAGGGTCTGAATTGCCTTTTCTTTGACTTGTTCATTTCCAACAAAGTTGTAGAAGTTGTATGATGCGAGATTCGTTACCGTTCGGCCGCTGGAGAGCTTAACTCGGGGGCCGGTAGGTCTGTTCTTGTTTTAGAGTGGTATGGAGAATGGACATGATGTGGCATACCCTATGATGATAGGTAGCTTTTCGCTATCTGCCTCCTCAAATGCTGTCTGCGGAGCGACCAGAGGTTCTGGCGTCCATTCATCAACTAAATCATCAATCTCCTGTCATCCAATCAGAACTACAACATTTTGGCATATCTCCTGCCAGCCTTCGCCTACCTCTTCCGTAAGCTTCACAAAGTTCCCAGTATGAGTTGCATATGAGGGCGAGAGAAGATATCGGATGAAGAAAATCACCAATATCAATTCAATGGCGGAACGGACAGGATCATCTTGATAGCTGGACTGGATGTAGCGGATCAACATGGCCGAGCCCGGGACCTTTTGGAATGTGCTGGTGATCTCATTGACTGAGCGAACAACAAACTTTTGGGCATCTTGGAATTCCATCTTGTCGATGGACGTATTGAAGATCGACATGAGGGTCTCGAGACAATGGTGTTGAATGACACGCCGACAAGAATCGCGATGGCTCCTGAACTTCACGTAGCATCGGATGTCGGTAAGCATTTCCCCGGTGAAAGTATAGTAGCCTTAATTAGGAGGTTGCAGTAGAAAACCACACCCCTTTTCAGCAGAGCTGCGCATAAAGGGACTAAAAATCACCAAAATCCAAATCATGTTTGCAAATTTTGTTCCTAATGCGATAAATTCTCTAATAATATAACATAGGTCATCCCTACTAAGCGCTCCAAAATACTTGTATCGATTGTCCTTGCCCTTGTACCATTTTATATTCGTGTTCTGTACGTGCTTTTAACCATAAACTAACATGAACAGTACATACGATAGTCCGATTACTAGTACTAAGCATATAATGCATGGATATGAAAGTAGCACGGAATTTGTATATCACATGGACAATAAGATGCAAAAATCAGCAAGTATCAATAAGCGAGAGCCCGCAGAATTACAGTGGTAAACCGACTATTACTTCCGTTTTATTTAGAAGAAGAAAAAGAACGCTAGATAACCTTTCCGAGAGGAGGAGGGACTGCAGTGTTTAGGCAACGGTGGCGATGCATCTCTGTCTTTCAAACATGGATATTTGTACGAGGAAACTTTATTTAGCGATGGGGGCTGATAGATGAGGGATGGGAAACAGCGATTGGGATTGAAAGTTGGATACAGCCGGCTACCGGGCTCTGGACACGTGTGGGAAAATAAAGGGGTATCGAATGTAAGGCAAGCAATGAAGAGAGAAAGAAGTCTTCTCATGTCACATTCTGCAGAGCAGCGCACAGGATGTCCCTTCAACGTGTGTGATTACCCTATATTATAGTCGTTCTGACTTCATAGTGTGCAGCCCTACATCTAGCAGCGACGATGTCATAGCCTCGCGTGACAGAGAGCAGATATGTCGTGACAACCCGATTGCAGAGGAGAACAGGGAAAGAGATGTCTATGCCATGTACCATGCTAACACCAAAAAAACAGTTACTTGAAAACACCACCATGGCTACCCATTCCACCCAAAGTCAACGAAAATGTACCCCGTATCGACCTATTATACACCCCGGCAATCATTTTTACATGCTCTAATCTAAAACAATTTAATCATCCGAGCAGCGGACGATGCGGTAGAACTCGCAGCCGCTGTCGCGAGGGCAGTTCCCGTCTCGACCGTACCGTTCGTATCGTTGTTCTGCAGTCCTACCGGCTGGACGAGATAGAAGAGACTCTTAGGAGTCTTGGTCAAGCTCGCCGTGCTTTCGCGGATTATCTTCCCACCAACAATTGGACCGACGAGCAGAGCAAGAGCAATGATGAGCATGGTGAAGTAGAGAACGGCATATCTCCAGACACGTCTCTTTCGAAGCTTAGATTGTTTCATCGAATAAATTGGCGGCCGGATTTGGCGACTGAATTAGACGGTTAGAGGAATTATGTCAAATTGAAGGGAAAGAAAGCATACCTGGGACGGAGCCAGAACAGCATCACAGAGTGTGCCGTGTCGACGTGAGGAATTGCAATAATAGGCAACATGATGAAGAGAAGGACATGTCCAAGAACAAAATCACCCGCAAACATTCCGAGTTCTGTAATCTTGCACAAAAATTCTCGTGCTGGTTGCGAAACGGTATGCCAGCCCATCGAATACCACTTACCTGTCCAGAAAGCAATGTTGGAAGTGTCAGATTTGAATTCTCTGGTTAGGGCCAAAGCGATGATCAGCTTGTAAATGAATCTTTGGATAGCGGTGGCAGCAATCATTCCCAATAGGGTTTTAGCGAAAACGAATCCCTCCAGGAAAAACATGACCTCGAAAAATACGAGCAGCATAACGACTGCAATACCATGTGCAATGGCCGCGAGGACGGTACCAAACTTCTTGCAACACATACTGAGCACTGGGCCCATACAGCATGCCATGCCAAACATTGCAACAAGGACTCCAGCATTGATTGCAATGGGTGCGAAGGCCACGATAGCAACACGCAACAAGGATGCGGTTGCGTAGAGCTCAGAAGAGTCCACGTTGGGGTTGGTCGTTGCAGTGACGCCGATCTGGGAGTTGATGAAAATATAGGGAATCAGTGTGGCTGCGACGATGAGAAGCGGTCCGACAATCTCTCCAAAGAAGACATTGGAAAAGGATGCTCTTGGGACATCACCAGACATCTTGGAGGATGGGTCTCCCAAGGCCTTTCGCTTGTAGCCAGTAATTCTGGTACGGGTCAAGCGACAGAATGCAATCCAAGACGACGAATGTGACCGCGAGTTACCTCTCGAGAGCCATCTGAGGAAGTCGCGATAGTCTATGAAGAAGTCGTTCCAGGCGAACTGATGGGGGTTGTAGATGAATGGAGAAGCGCACATGGCAAGAAGTGTGACCCAGAAGTAGATGAGAGCCGCTTGCCAGATGGTCAAAGTAGCAAACAGCAACATCATCAATGATCGAGCACCGAGGTAAATCGCAGGGCCCGCAAATCTAGAATAGAGCACACCGAAAGGAATACGTGCAGTTGCAAACCCACGACCAGTTCCAATATATCTAGCGCCACCGAAGGATAAATCCTGTTGCACGGCGTTGGCATAAATCTGACAGACAAAGACCTCGAAGAAGGGCGACAACGAGCAGAATTGCTTTCCGAGGCGAGTGGCCGCACGCCAGAAACCACGTTCCGTCAACTCCTGAACCACGAGTGGGACGAAGGAGATGAAGAAAACAATGAAAATGGAGATAATGCAGCGGTAGACCCAGTTCAAGATAGGCTCAATGTTAGCGCACCCAGTAGGAAAGAGGGGATCGGTAATGGGGACGTTGGTGTTGTAGTTGCACATGATAGTCTGATTTCGGAGAGCACCGAGGTTGATCAAGACAATCATGAACATTTGGACGGATACCATGATGAACATGTTGTTCAAATGAAAACCTGGATGTGCGTAGTAAAACGACAGGAAACGATCGAGAGGGAGCTGCGTGCCCAAGTAGTAATACTCGCGAGAGAGCATCTGCTCACCCATGCCCGTTCCAATCTTGGTGGTGAAGTTTAAGATAGATCCGAATCCCAAGTCACGACCTTTGCCACATTGGTAATATTCACAATGCTTGATACGACCGCCTCGGAGAAGGGCAGTCATACCGGCGTAGATATCTTCATTCAAGTGGAGGCCCTTCTGAGCTTTGGAAACACCACCACGAGTGGTCATGAATATGCCATTGAGGAAATCGGGATGTCCATAATGCAGCTTCCCACCAATAGAAGCGAGAGTACGGGCGAAAAGGGTACCGAATGTTTGTTCTTTTCCAGCTGCAACATCTCCCAGGATACCAATGTTCTCCGAGAAAATGTATTCACGAGCTCCAAGAATTGCGACAGGATCGATCTTGGGGTTCTCTACACCAGGAGTATAAGGCGAGACATTTTCAGTGGTCATTTCCTCAAACTCGGCTAGAACGCTTCGAATCTTGAGGCATTCTTCTAGGTAGTTGTCCTGATTGGCATCGATGAGTTGAATGTATTCGCCACGATAAAAGATAATGGCATGATTCTGGTTGTCAGACTTTCCATCGCCAAGAATTGGGTTTCCAGAAAGTTGCACACGGAACTTCGGGCGCCGCATACCATTCTCCATGATCTCGGAATGGCCATCGATGAGGGCGGAGTAAAGACGAGGCTCTTCCCCTTCCACCAACGGGGCTTCTTCATCCAAATAGGCAATTTGAAGGTCGGGGTATGCGCGGAGCAAGAACTCTGTGTTCTCCATTTCCTCCTTCTTGAACTTGGCGTAACGTTGCATAGATACAACGAGCTTGAATTTACGGCGAGCCATTCGTTCCAACTCACGCTCGAGCTTGTCTGAATTACCACCAAACATCTGGACAACCTCTGGGTTCTCAACACGATAGAGAAGTTTGATGGCACGGCTGTAGTTCATGAATCCAGAGATGGTACGGTACAGCGTCTGGGAGCGGAGAGAAGCCCAGATACGTGTTCGAAGCGTGTATTCGGGAGCAGCGGACTTGAAACCAATGCAGTAGAATGGGAGATCGTCGATCTTGCTCTTTGCGGTATCCTTCTCATTCTTTTCGTAATCTCCATTGAATTGAGAGGTCTCATCAGCGAGAATCTTCGTGTCCTTGACAAAGCAGTCCCACTCGTGAGGGTGCAGCTGCTTCAGGTATTCGAGGAGAGTGACACGGGAGTAGGGCTCATCCTCACGAATGATCTCACGAAGGGAGAGGAGAATCTTCTCGCTATAATGAGGGATGAAGACAGTGAAAGTTGGCATGTTATCGACTGGAAGTGGCTCCGGAATTGGAGTTGACAATGACTGTGCGAAGAAGGAGATTCGGCGCTCGGCCTCGCTCTGACTGGGGAAGAATTCCGTCTTGAAGGAATTATCTTCTTGCGAAACAAAGAAGGTTGGGGCTCTCAAGGTACGCTTTCCTTCTTGCTCGGATGGCACCTGGTGGTAGAGCAACTTCTGGACATGATCAATTGCGAGTAGATGCTCACGATACATGGATATGACGATGGCATTCCAGATCTGAGAGATCAAGACCTTGGGCTTGTACTTGATTTCCATATCAGTGGTGGCGAGGACCTTGGAGTAAATACGCTTTGGTAAGCGAGAGAAGATGTTTCTCCAGGGGGTCCAGATAGAGACACCTAGGTAGAAAGAACGCGCGACGGAATAGATGGTGTTCAGAATAATATACCACAAGAATGTGTCGAGGAAGAAGAGACAGAGGTCGGTGATGAACATGAGGATCAAGAGGACCTTTGGCTGCTGGGCACAGAGAATGGTTCCAATGATAGAATCTCCTTGACAGCTGCTAATCTTCATCGTTGACAAGTACCTAATAGGATCGCGGAAGGACAACGTCAGGAAGAAGTAAGACTCGACAAGCTTGGCTACAAAGACACAGAGCCAGAGGCCGTAAGACATCCACATGTCATTGCCGGTAAGTCGAGGATAACTTGCCGTGAAGGTTTGACTGGCGACATATTGTCGCGAATTCTTCGTCAGGTAGCTTCCGAACAAGCCACCGAGAGGCATGAAAGCAAAGAAGAAGAATGAGGCGACAGCGATGAAGAACTGGACAATGCCGATAATCAAGGAAATCTTGGACGATTGTTTATCAGGAAATGCGAAGATGTATACGCTAGGGCCAGCGTTCAGCGCGAGCATCACAATGAGAAACAGAAGTCGTTTGGTGAGATGTTGCGCTCCAGCCCATCTTCGAGGTACATAGGACCATTCAGCTAGAGTTGCGCCAATCATGAGCAGACAAGCAATTGCACCACCGAGTGCAACGGCAGACCACTGTGCAGATCCGGGAGGCTGGTTGTTAAGCTCTTGCTGATAGTCCTTCACGAGGAGAGTGGGCGAGTTCTTTGCAGTGAAGAACCAGAACATAGTGATGTGAATGACCCAAATACGGTTGAAGTTAACCAACATGTGGAACCAAGATCGTGTTTCCTTGTATGTCTTGAAGAAGACTTTGTTCCAGTTGACATCCTTCAACTTGAGGTAACGCTCCGCAGGTGAGAGGTCAACAATGCGAGACTTGTCCTCCATAACAATGAGTTCAATGCCCTCGGGATACCAGAAGAGCTGATTACAATCATCGTAACCAATGATTTTGTTGTGGTCTCGCTCGCGGCGAACGTACTTGCCATCCTGAATTTCGTATCCTTGATCTCGGCAGTACTGGTACAAGGGGGTTACCACGTTGTTGAGATAGGTGAATTCGTCAACAGGCTCAACTAGATTTTGGCATGCAGGTGAGTTGAGGTAGTCGTCTGCGCACTTGAAGATGAAGCATAGACATTCCGGCATGAAGCGTACTTGATTGCCCTCGCCCCAGCAGAGAAGGTACAGAGCGATCTGGCGTACGCGATCATGCTGTGACATCCGGTTCATGCGGGTCTTCCATCTGTATTCGGCAGCCTCAAGGCTGTTGTCGCCCTCGAGTTGTTCCAGAGTCTGAGCTTCGTTTTGAGGGTCCATGGCTTGCTTCTTCTTTGCAGCACGTCTCGCCTTGCGTGTTCGACGGTTGGCCTTCCCAAGCTTCATGTTGGCGAATCCGACAGCGTCGTCAAGATCAAGATGAGCAGCAAAGTACCATTTTCGGTAATTTGCGTTGTCGCCTCCAATATAATCGGCATGGAGAGAAAGCAGAGCTTGGTTTGGGGTCATTCTAGACGCCCGTGAATCAAGAAGGGTCATCAAATGATCGTACATGTTTCTCATGCTGTCACGCTGGAAACCAAACTTTGCAGTGAGATCCAAGAAAATATCCTCGACTTCCTCCTTGGAGAGGGGGATCTGAGCATCGGAGGTCCAGGCTGGGTATGGTTCTCGAGATCGCTGACCAGCTGGGAGAACATTATTGTAGTCCATGCCGTAGTTTGGCGTGGATGCTCCGGAGGATCTGTTTCCACCGTACGAGATCTGCGACGAGGGTGGTCGGTAGCCATTGCCACCCATCTGACTCTCGTTGTAGCTGTTGTATCGCTCATCTCCCCGGCCGTAATAGTCCATATCGGCAGCTCTGGCCATGTCGGATCTCATAGTGAAGTCGCTAAAGGTCTCTGAATCCTCTTCCGAGTCCCCTCGACGCCTAGGTTGGCCCTGAGTCTGCTGCCCAGCAGCAGG
This sequence comes from Ploettnerulaceae sp. D365, assembly GCA_003988805.1. Lineage (NCBI taxonomy): Eukaryota > Fungi > Ascomycota > Leotiomycetes > Helotiales > Ploettnerulaceae > Ploettnerulaceae sp. D365. The sequence continues at coordinate 27,468 of QYAL01000067.1, forward strand.
GGCTCCTTGATCATAGTACTGGCCGTCGTAGTACTCATCTTGATATTGGCCGCCACGTTCATTGCCCTCGTAATAACCTCCCTCATGCTGGTAGGGGTTGTTGGCGTCGGCGTTGTAGTAGCCCCTGAATGAAGGTTAGATTTCGGCACAGATCACTAGTCATATCATGAATACATACGATTCGTCATAGTAGCCATCGCCTCCTTGGTGATTTCCATGGCCTTGATCGGCATACTGACCACCACCTCCGTTATGATCATAATATTGTTGATCGTCTTGGTAGTACGAGTCTGTGTTTCCTTGTTGGTGGCCGTAGCCATCATCGTAATGAGCTTGTTGCCCTTGTGGGTGCGGCGGGGGTTGTCCCGACATGATTGCGTTCTCGGAGAATCACCTGCAAAGGTTTGCTATTAGTTTGTTGCTGTTGTTGTTGTTGATGTGAGGTTGGATCTTGATGAGGGAAGCACAGCCGCAAGGGAGGAATCCAGGCGCGCTAAGTTGAGGGGAGGGAAATTTGTGCACGTACGGTTTATATGCCCATTGGAAAAACGATTGATTCCTCGATGCACTGGTGCACAGAATTGATGGAGCGCAGTGATGGTGGTGAAGGCGAACGATGATGGGAATGACAGGTTACGACCGACGAAGCAAGTAGTGCAGGAGAAGAGGTTAGATTAACGAACTGTGGGATCCTTTCCCGAAGTGGGGAAGAATATCTTTTGTTTGACAAGTAGAGTTTTGTGCAGGGACCGTCGTGAAGTGAAAGGATGAGAGAGAGAGAGACAGAGGGCGTGGTGTAGGGAGAGAGGGAGAGGAGAACCAGTTTTCCTTTGATTTTCGCGGAGGTTGGTTGGGAGATGTGCCTTCTTTCAACTAGAAGCTGGTTGGGTCGGCCTTTTTTCGCGTCGTTAAACTTCGAAATATGGACCGTGTTGTGTTGTGGCGTAGCGTGTGGTGTGGCAACAAAGCAGCGACAACAGTAGTAACAATCAACGAACGAAGGAACTGACGATTGATAGATGGGATCGATGAAAGGAAGCACAAACGAGACAACAAAGCAATACAAAGAGTGTTGCAGTCAGTCAGTTTGTCTGTTGTGGAGGAGGAGGAGAGAGTAGTGGGAGGGAAGATGGGAAAGGGGGGAGGTGGATTGTGGGTGGCGGAGGTGGAGTTTGAGTGGATGGTGGATAGTGGATAGTGGATGTTGGTCGGATTATGTATTTATTATTAGGTACATACATACAGTACATGTAATAATTGAGATCAAATAATAATAATAATATCAATGGAAAAACAGGCCAATAAGGTCACAATGAAACAGGTACTTACTGTACTGTAATTATTAAATCATATCTATCCCCTATGCCATCTAAAATTAAACCTGGCGCTGCTTGGGAATGAAGGAATCCTGCACCTCTTCGTTATTGGGCTGTACAGTACAGTACAGTACAGTACTGTCTCTACATATATTGTACCTTCTGCCCTGCCCTCCCCTTTCCCCTGCATGCTCTATCACGGAGATGTACTGTATGATAGAATATCAAAGGGGCACAGTACAGTAGTAGTACAGTATCAGATTCCCCTACCTGCAACCCACGCACCCCCGTTTCCCCTCCCGCCCCTTCTTCCGCCCCAGCATCTCAATAATAATTACAGTAAATACCTACTGTTGCTGTTGTTGTCAAGATGGCAGGCATGACTCTGTGTACTATGAGGAAGATACATATCTTCCTCCTCTTTTTTTCTCCTCTCTCTCTCTCTCTCTCTCTTCCTTCCCTATCCTCTCCTTTCATTATTCCCTTCATCTTTTCCGTTCTACAGCTCGCCTCTCATCCCCGTTCCCGTTCCCCCCTTATCGCTTATCGGCTGGAAAGAAAAGGGCGCACGCATGAAAAGAAGGAAAAAAAGGGATGAAAACTGTGCCAACAGGGGTGTAGCTCATCTGCGTTCCTCTTGCTGTGCCCCCGGTGAGACTGAGACTACCTGGAATGTTTCGGACTTCATGGCCTGCCCATCTTCTCCGTAAAGAATAAGGGAGGAATAGAAGAAGGAAAAGATTCAAGATCCAAGGAACGCAAAGTATGCTGATAATTCAAAAAAGAGTCCCATCGTAATCGTACTGTATGTACAGTATGCAGGTGCTTTATAGTACGAGATCGTCAATATTTCACCATGTCAGCGTGCATCTACTTGTGCGTAGCCCCTGCAGCATCCCCCCCGCCTGATAATAAACCAAATAATCGCCACTGGTCTCCGCACCTCAAGGGCCAGAAAACCTCCTCGGATCTTCGTCCCATCCTAGACTACTGCACCTATATTTCAGAATTATCACAGAAAGGAACATACTACTACTATTACTGTATTATTACTTTAAATACTGTACCTGTACCTGTACCTGTACCTGATGGGTTCATCCTTCAGAAAGATTCAAGAATGCCATCAAGCTCTAAATCGTGGATCTGCGTCTCTAGCCCCAATCTAAATACTAAAAGCCACAATCGTCGTAACGGGTACCCGTCTAACGAAGCTCAAAATAGAATCTTTTTCGCCCACTACATGCACTCAAGCAAGACATGACATACTACTGTACATTACGAAGTACTTCGTACAGTACTGTGAGTACTAAGTGGATGCCATCCATTGAATATCGAACACCTCATTATTATTCGAAGCGCCTAGGGCCAATCAATCACTGGGATAACCCCTGAGATGGACTATGCGGACATGATTGAGGAAAAAAGCGGTAGTAACGGAGTCTCTTTAACACCGGAACTTTCATCAAGTGAGACTCCTCCGGACTATTTACATGTAAAACCTCGAGCTTCAAGCGTCTAGTCTCCAGATCAACATCATCACTGTAAGAGGAGGATAGGTAGCTACTGTATTTCTACGACTTCGATCCTAGCCATGCTCGTTCCCTCTCTCTCAGAGTGTTTGAAAGAAGCCAGCATGCATGCTGAAGCAGCGGAGCCGCAAACCGTTCCCTCTGAGACGCATCTGATACCGGAGTACTGTGATTCGTTCTGTAATAATAATGATCATTGATTGTACAGTACTGTATGTCAACAAAATATTTCTGTTTGATGCCCCAAGTCCGCTCTATTCGTCGGACTTCAGGCTACTGCAAAGGTACAACAACAAAGGTTTACCGAGTGAGCGGCGGCTTTGATCTCGTATTGCCTGGTCTCCATATTTCGAGGCATGGTGTATCTGCTGCGCCCCATCGAGGGCGTGTCTGTCATCTCGCCTCGTTGGTGAGGTGCGTGACATGCGGAGAGAGGAGGGAGAGAGAGAGAGAACAAATGATTAACAACATAGACTACTGTAGTATTGTAAATATAACAATGAAAAGAGATAGAATTAAAAAATTATTGGATGCTGCAAAAAGGCGCATGCGGCGCAAAATTGGCACTGTTGCACCTGTCAGGTACGCGGCGGCACAGCTTACCTATGCATCGTCATTATTACATGTATTTGGGTCAACTTTTAACCGCACAACACCACGATGTATGATACAGTACAATACTGTAAATACAGTACACTAATATGGGAAGAATGAGCGCGGCCATCCTCGCCTCCGAAACGCTTGTCAGAGGTCCAGAAATAACAATAAGGGTGAATTGCAAATCCTCATTTTGCCAGAAGTGGATCTGTTGCGTGTTCAGCAGAGGAACACGCACTAACTCGTAAGAGCGATCCCTACTGTAGAATGAGAATGAGCTCCACAGGGCCCTCCCGCCCATGGTTCGTATCGGCGTCGGTGTCTTGCATCTGCCATGAGTCTCGTCCATCTCTGGGCATTTTCTTGTTTTGCAACTCCACACTTCTGTTGATGTTTCTAGATAATTGCATTTGTAGGCCTCTCCATCTTCTTTCGTTGCGACATTCGCCATCCAGCCCAACTCTTCTCCACGCTCCTTGTCTACATCTTTCAAACAAAAAAACATCATTCGCTCTTTGTTGATTCGGTCTGCTACTACGTTTAACTGCAACACGAACAATACTTGAGACTGGCATTGCTTTCAAAAGCCAACGACGCCAACGTCGCCCGCAGTCTCGAGCTTCGCGGGACAGCCATACCTTGTCGTTAGATTTCTTTCACCTTTCCATAGTCATCTTCCAGCAATCATGAAGTCTTTCGGCTTGCGCTCGATCGCTGCAGCTGCGCTCAGCGGTACCGCTCTTTTTGCAACATCAGTAACAGCAGATCTCCCTTCCATCGTCATCAAGGTGAGTCTTCGTCGTCTTAGCGTGTCCTTGGTAGACTGCATACTAATAGCCTCTCAGGGATCCCATTTCTTCTACGAGAACGGAACCGAATTCTTCATTCGAGGTGTCGCATACCAAGAAGATGTCAACTCGAGTGGCAGTACGACTGGCTCTTCGACATTCACGGACCCATTGGCGGACGAAGCTGGGTGCAAGCGGGACATTCCTCTTATCAAAGCACTAGGCACGAATACTATCCGTGTATATGCCATCAATGCTTCACTGGACCACTCGGCCTGCATGTCCATACTTCAAGACTATGGTATGTATCTCATTCAGGATCTCTCGAATCCCTCTCTCTCAATCAACCGGAACAGCCCGACCTGGGACACCGAATTGTTCAATAGCTACGCTGGGGTCATCGATGCCCTCGCCAACTACACCAATGTGTTAGGTTTCTTTGCAGGTAACGAGGTTTCGAACGATGTCAACAACACCGACGCGAGTGCTTTCGTCAAGGCAGCGGTTCGTGACATGAAGGCATATATCAAGACCAAGAACTACCGTACTATTGGTGTAGGCTATGCCACAAATGATGATCCTGCGATTCGTATTGACCTTGCTCACTACTTCAACTGCGGAGATGCCGCCGATGCCATAGACTTCTGGGGTTATAACATTTACTCGTGGTGTGGAGATTCTTCCTACACCGAGTCGGGTTATGACCAAAGAACTTTGGAGTTTGCAAACTACTCCGTTCCAGCCTTCTTTGCTGAATATGGATGCAACACTGTCCAACCCCGCAAATTCACAGAGGTCGGAGCTATTTACGGCAAAAACATGACTAATGTCTGGTCCGGTGGAATTATGTACATGTACTTCCAGGAAGCTAATGACTACGGTATGTCCTTGATCACGTCCACTGCCCTCTTTACCTTGCTTGCAGTCTATGGAACTTCTCTTATACATTTACAGGACTTGTCACACTCTCAGGCACCACGGTTTCCAAACTGGCAGATTATACTGCTTTATCCAGCCAACTTGCCAAGATCACTCCTAGCTACACTTCATCGGATGCTTACACGGTCACCAACACCGTTGCCCAATCTTGCCCCACTGTTGGAACGGACTGGGCTGCTGCAAGCGCGCTTCCCCCCATTGCCAACGCGGAGGTATGCAGCTGCATGGTTACTTCACTATCATGTATTGCCGACACGGGTTTGACCAGCAATGAAACTTCCACACTCTTCGGTACTGTTTGCGGCCTGGATAGCAGCGCCTGCAGCGGTATCACAGCAAATGCTACCACCGGTGTGTATGGTGCCTACTCTATGTGCACGTCTTACCAGATGCTTTCGTTCGCCTTCGACCAGTACTACCAGCTTCAAAGTAAGGCGTCCACTGCCTGCTCGTTCGGCGGAAGTGCGAAGAAACAGTCGGGATCTACCAGCAGTACTTGCAAGAGTCTTCTCAGCCAGGCCGGCTCTGCTGGAACGGGAACTGTCACCACGGCACCCACTGGAACGGGTTCAACAAGCAGCTCGTCGTCGTCATCGACTACAAAGAAGAGCGGAGCAGACGCGATTTCGATCCCACGATTTAACTTGGGACTGTTGCAAATGGGAGCTTATGTTCTAGTTGCAGGTATGGTTGGTGCTGGCATGATCGTATTGTGAACGTGTTCGGATAGCTATCCTCATTGTAATATTTGCATTTAATGCTGGGCTTGCTTGGATAGAGGCGCTTCGACGTCCAATCGTTTTCGGATATTGATAGAATGTGTCCATTTCGTTACTTTTCCTTCCTTCCAATCAGTCCATATATTTTCTTTGATATGGGAGGATATTTTCAGAAGTACTTTTGTCGTATTTCAATCGTGAATAAATATTGATAAAATGACCAAAGAATTTTGTGATTGAGTCCAACTGAGGAAACGAGATTAGAGTCTCGGTAAAAAACTGCACAATTGACTTCCTGTGAGTTCTCTGTGGGAGAGACTGTTCCGTAAATACTCCAATGACTTCCAGGCCTGTTAACTATACTCAGCACCCGCTTCAATTGAAAGCAGTTATAGATCCCTCAAGGCAAGGGGGTGGTGCTTTGCTTCGTGGGGCGCAAGGTCGTAATGAAATGGGTTGTGTGGAAAACGGGCCAAAAGAAAGAAAGGTATGATGGATGCGATGTAAAAATAAATCGCCTCAAAGGCAAAGCCCGTGGACCATCCTGTCGTAATTGTTTCAATATTCCCTGGAATGCGTACCATCAAAGAGGGCGGTTGTGCTGGAGGATCATCGGGACATCAGAGACGGCCGCACTGTGCGGTATGTATAATGAAATAGAAAGTTTGTATGCCTGGAGTGGGACAAGCTAGTTCAGAATTCATTTCTTGTAAGCACCTCCGACTTCAACCTGGTGGGAAATCCATCACTAACATGTTTCCTTAGGCCTTTTACCAGAGATGACCGTGGCTCATGCCCAAAATACTCCATTCCACCAATCTTTGAAACACAAATTCTGGTTATCCAGATTTCCTTTTTAAAAATGAAATGTTGGTGATTCTTAATATTTTTTCGCTCTGAATTTTTTGTTCAGTAGCCGAAGCTCGCTACACCAAGCGAGACTCCGCTCTGCAAAAGAAGCAGGAAAGCAGGAAAGCAGCTTACAGTTGACCAATAGCTCGCATGCCAATTTATATAGGACGAGCTTGCAAGATCATCATTTACCGCCGCCCAATAGAAGCGAGTCTGGAGGTGAACCCAAAACTTGCACCGCATATCTTCAAAAGAAACAAAGAACTTCATCCATCCTACAAGAGAGACTTGTGGCCCTTCTCAACATTACCAAAGCATCGCGCGAAAGCAACAAGAAGATGACTTTATACATGAGCACACCCCTTTTTGGCGGAGCCCTAATCGTCGACCTCCCCTCTAACTTCGCTGATGTCAGGTACGCAGAGCCTCATTTCACCTAACCTCACCTCCACACCAGCAACAGCAACACCAAACCCAAGAGACTAATAAATATATCCTGTACAGTACAATACGCCAGGTCCCTGACCATCAAGAAGTCTATCTCGACAAAGACGGTTTCACAAGCATCATCTTCGACATCACGGAGCGGGTGGGTTTGCCAGGCACGGGGCCAGCTGTTGATGGCGCAGCTCTAACGACTCATCTGGAGGACATCGTAGATTCGGATGACGACACAGTACAGGTGTGGAATACGAGTAACACGCAGTTCTCCAAAATCCCGTATGGCTTTCCTCGCTGCTCATCAGCCATCTGGAACATCACGTGCTCTGCTAACGGGTCCATCTCCAGTGAAAACACGCCTGCTTACACGCTCATTGCCACACAAACACCGCCACCTAAACCCGGCTCTAAGAGCCCGGACTTCACAGCTATCGTTCTCACGCTGATCAGGTTGGAGAGGGAGAGTACTGATATTCTAGTCACGATCAATGTCCCGCACATAAAGGGTGAGTACACGGAGGAGGAGGTTGACATGCAGATGGGAAAGCAGGGGAAGCTGATTGAAAGTGCGGTGGAGCATGCGGCGAAGATTTGGGAAACTTTCAAGATTAAAGATTGGGGTCTTTTCAATGAGGTTTAGATGGGAAGCGTTCGAGGCGGGGGTAAATAAGTCAGTGGAGGAGAAAACGTTATCTCGAACCAGGCTTGAATCTTCGAACGGGGTCGATTTCATGATGGACATTAGAGTGATAGCATCAATGGATTATGATTGAATGACACAAAGAGCAACGATCGATACCTTGAGGAGGAACCCAGGACAGCAGGCATGTGATGAAGTGTATTTAGGAATAGATCGTTCAGGACTGTATATTTGCTGCCTCCCTGTGCTCAGCCTCCCCGACTACGGACTCGTAAGATCAAGAAAGTCAAGCTTTCTCACTACATGCCCAACATCGTCATCTGGTGTCCCCTCCTTACTCCCAGCGATCTCCTTTTTATTATGGACTTCAAGCCTCGATGCCTTCATAGCCTGGTAGTCTTTCCCTAACAATCCCATAATCTCCTTCTGCGGACTTCCAGGATTCTCATCTCTCAATCTCTTCATATTCTCCTTGACGAAAAGCTGGTACTCGTTGACCTTAGCGATGCTAGTACCTGTCCTGGGAACCGGTTTCGTCTGCACTAATTTGCTCTTACAGCTACCGCACTGGTGTCTCGCCGGATCGATACTCTTGCTGTGTCGCTTGAACTCAATACCACAATTCACACATTCCCAGATGTATTTGTAATCGATGGCGTAGCTGTGCTTGGTCGTGACTTCGATACCACGGTCCCCAAACAGACTAGAACACTTCGCTGCCCAAGCTTTAAATTCTTTGCCATGAGGGTTGGTCTTGATGTTACTAATCATGAAGTTTGCAAGGTGGCAGAACTCATGTGCAATTACGTTCAACAAGCGATCTTCATCGTCAATAACCTTCTCGGCCAGTTCGATTGAGGCATGGTGACGATATTTTATCTTCTTATCCAGGGAACTGTGTGATGGTTTAATGGTCTCCCGTTTCCAGTTGGCGCGGCCGGCAGTGGAATTGAGTTTCTTGCTCCAGATGATCTTTACTCCTCCCGTTGAAGCTGCCAGGTTTGCAATCTCGCCATTGGTGATCTTGGTATCCAGCTCGGAAAGAAAGGATTTGGCAACGGCGTCTTTGCATTGAGCAAAGGCTTTCTTAGCTTCTCGCGCTACCTTATCGGCCTTCATGGGACTTCTCTTGGAGGAATCATCGAGGTCAATATTTTCTTGGTGCAGGGTCTTAGGTTTCGGTTGGAGCGTCTTTTGGGGAGAGTACTCGTCGTTCCAATCATTCACAACGTCTTGCTGCCAGAAGCTGTCCATGCTAGGTCGATGTGGAGTGAGCGGTATCCGCGTAAGTTGTTTCTTTGGAGAGAGCAATTTTCTGGGAATCAAAGTTGGACTTCCAGGTGGGGTTAGAAATCTGGTTTCTTTAAATACATGTCTTGACTTATTCTCCGAGGACGAACTGAGTACACTCTTTTAGTAACGTGATAATATGAGGAGGGCTAAGAACCTACTAGCTGAGGATGTGGAGGTCATCAAAGTCAGAAACCAAAGCTTCGGTTTTGTTACCGGATATTTCAGTGTCCGATTGGGAGTTTCCGGAATTGTGAACCTCCAGCGATCTGCCAAGTTCCCTGAAACTAGGAGTTGCTTCCTTCTCTTCATAATCCCTCGTGAAGTCTTCAAGATTCCTTTCCGCTAAGCCCCTTGGATCTTGAAGGATATCATCCTTAACTTTTAATTTGCCCATCTGGCAATCTAAGTCCTCGGAATCGGAATCTTCAAGCCTCATAGGCCGCCGCCTTCCTTGGACGAGTCTTCTGACCGACCTAGGTGCTACTACCTCCACGATAGACTCCTCCAGAACCGTACTGTCATCAACGATGAAGTCGGATAGTCCTGATGCATCCTCATACCTATCCTCGGAGGATTCATGATCGATAGATTGTTTTCGAAGACCCTTCGTTCGTTTTCCTGTGACAAGTTTCTCTGCACGCTCTTCCTCAAGACTGGAACATTCGCTTTCCGCATGACCTCTATTACCCCTATCTCTACTGCCAGTATTCGAACTCGTCAAGTGTAGAGAGGGTGCGTCTAAATCTGGCTTTCTCGCACTGTTCCGTTTTGGTACCACAATTTTGGATTTTGAAATCCCCAATGATTCGGACGATGCCTTGCTCAAACTCGAGCTAACGATTGGACGTAGCAACGGGTTATCAATAGTCTGATTCAGGATCCGTTTCTTTGGCCTAGACGTCCCAGCCTCTGTTTGTTCCCTCATTTTCGTGGTGCCCCGGCTCCTCCCAGCCACTGTTCTGGGGAGGTAGCCTCCCTTTGTTTTGATATCCAACGGCTCCGCATCAGCTTTCACTGTTTTGTTTAGACGTTGCTTGGACGGCGCCTTGTCGACTGAAACCGTGCTTGCTTGGTTTAACAGATCCTTTAAGTCAGGATGTCTCTCATCACTGTCCTCTACTACCGCCATTCTGCCCATTGCCGAAAATGCTATTGATCACGAGAAACTTCGAGAATCCAAGCTCAGGAGTTATCTTTGGTTCCGACGCGTTGGCCAAGCAACACAGAACTAGATAGGTATCTTGTATGCAACTTATTATTTCTTATCAGAACCGACCAACCTTCAAAGGTCACTATTATGTGAAATAGACCCTAGATATCTTATTGCTCAAAAGGAACTAAACCAATATATGGAAACCCAACATAGGTAAGTCGCAAGGCAAAAGGAAGTGTTTGTATGTATCATCACGTGTCAAGCTTCCCCCAGAACCCCGAGCTTCACCGAGCCGATCGCGCGACCCCGCCATACTTCACTCCCCAGATTCCTATCCCGCCGTCAACCACGCAGTATACACGAGAATCCACGGGAAAATGGCAGCTTGTATTTTCTGTAAGATTGTAAAAGGTCTGCACTCTCCCTTCTCTAATTATGCATTAAAGATACAAGCTGAAAGAACCCAACAACAGGCGACATCCCCTCCTTCAAGCTCTTCGAATCCGACAAAGTTCTTGCGTTCCTTGATATCAACCCTCTCAGCAGAGGTCATGCTGTACCCACTGCGTCCGAGAATAAACTAGCCACAGCTGATACAAGCACAGCTCGTCGTCCCCAAATTTCACGGAGAGAAATTGACGGATATTCCTGATAATCAACTGTCTGAGATCCTGGTACGATGTTCGTATAAGCTGGATAGGAGCGTATGAGCTGATGGTTCTGTTCTGTGGCAGCCAGTTGTGAAGAAGTTGGTTAAAGCCACGGGAGCGGAGAATTACAATGTTCTGCAGAACAATGGACGGATCGCGCATCAGGAGGTGGATCATGTGAGTGGTGTTGTGAGTTGGACCGGATGAATGGAATACTAATTCGGTCTTGCCTTGGGTAATAGGTGCATTTTCATATGGTAAGATCTCTTGTCTCAAGCCAATCTACGGGATTAATAGCCAACGCTACATGCAGATTCCGAAGCCAAACCAGGAGGAAGGATTGTCAGTCGGATGGCCACAACAAAAGACAGATATGGACAAGTTGAAAGAGCTATTCGCAGATATCAAGTCGAAGATGTAGATCACGTACGGTCACAGTGTGGGACCATGAAGTGGCAATCGAAGTGGGAGAAAATGATAGCTGAAGGCTATCTACAAATAAAAGCAATGTCTGAAATGCATGGGGTTGCTTTTGAAGCCTAAGTAGCTACATCAATCGGGTATGAATACATATGGTATGTGAGGATCTCTTGCCGAGGGTCGCATCTATCACAACCAACGCCATCATTACCACATCTACAGCACTGTTCTACAAGTTCATATACGCTTTCCAACCCACCCCCGGACCGACGGCTCATAACCTAGTCAAGATCCTCAGCCGAAGTCTCGACGGGCTTGACACCATTGATGGGCGCAGCTGCAGGAGTCTCGGGTATGGTCGGATAAATTTGCAACTTTCCACCAGGCTGGATCATTCCGATACGGTCATAGATAGACCTAGCACGAACATAAGGATCCAGCCGCCAGTAATCGGCCTTCAAGCTAGTAGCCAGCTCCTGTCTTGTCTCGTTGACTGATGCTGAATCACCCTCAGCGTGAATCCAGACTACGGTAGCCTTCTCGTATTGGCCGACAAGTGTTTCTCTTTCCGTAAGCAGCTTATCCCGGGTCTCCGTGTCTTTCATCTTGTCATTTTCTCCTGGTACCGGCTCTAGGTAGTGATATTCCCAATCTTCGCCTCCTCCTAATTCCTTGATAATCTGGGACTGTGGAATGAATTGCTCCATTTCTTCGTTGTTGTTGGTGAAGTGAACCTTGCTTGCAACCACAGGATCTAACCATCCGCGGATAATTTTCCAGATACCTGATATTGTTAAAGTTGATCCGAACAATAATGAAGTAGGTACCGACCTTGGAATATCCATGGAGCCTTGTGGACTAATACAACACCTAGCGACTCTGGATAATTTGCCTCAAAGCATTTGATCATGAACTTGACTGGAGCATAATCCTGTAATAAGATTAACGCTTGTCCGAGGTGCATTAAGCTGAACTTGATAACTTACCATATTCGCCGTCGAGAATCCCGTCATATCGAAAACCACGCACTGCAGTACGATTAGCACTCAATCCAGATGAGGAGTGCATATACGGGGCTTACGGCAGTATCGACTGGGGGAGACAAGATCATACGTGCAGACTCTATTACGAAGACTGTGTATCTTTCAAGACTCTCCTCACTCTGTTCTCCTTGCTTGTGTAATCGTACTCTCACCAAGCATATTGGTCTCTCAGACTTATCCAGTCCATGTAAGAAGCTCTTGCCTAGACGCATTTGAGCGAGGAAATCCTGCCCAAGCTTTTTCTTTGCTGGATCACTCCCATTTGCATCTTCCAAGGAACCAAGCTCCCCATTCTTCATAATATCATCGTCGACATGGACATCTGTGGACCTCCATCTCATTGTCGAGATCATCATTACCAACGCCCTCTCAACATCCCATTTCCTTGCCCTCAAGAATCTCAAAAGAAGAGCGTCTGGGTGATCATGTTTTACCATACTCCAGAATGTCGCCCGCAGTGACTCTGGGGACAGACTTGCTAAAGCATCATGGAATTCTTTGGTCTGCCCGTACTTATCATCTTCTGGAGTATGCGGTTTTGACGTCGAGGAATCCACCGACCCAGCATCTTCATCCCTGCTCTTCCTGAAGAGGGTCAGTCTCTTCTTCTTTATTTTCTTCGAGTCCGAGGTATCGGATCTAGCTCTCCCATTCTCCGCCGGCTCATCTACCTCCTGATCTAGTACACCAAAAACCTGTAGCGTTCTTTTCCAAAACTGCTTTAGTTTCTCCTCTTCTTCTGCGGTCAACGTCCCCGGTCGACCGGGAAGAGCTTCCCTTGTCATTGCGGCGATTCCCCTCTCGATGTCGCGTATGTTATCCTGGAGAGACTTTTGCTTCTGATCTTTGATACCTGGAAGTCCGGTATCTCCGGGAAGAATAGAGTAGAGCACAAGCCCACAGAGGAGGATGATGGCGCCCCAGGAACCGTGGGAACTTTGCAGTGTACGCAGACGGAGCGGCTTACGGGTTCTAGGGAGCTGTTGGTCTGGTTTGGGATCAGGCTGATGCTTACTCAGAACTCGAGAATTGACCAGTCCAGAAGTGAGTGGTCTTGCGCCGCCAATGTGCTGCCTCGAATTGTGGATTCGAAACGGATATAAAGTGTTCCGCGGGGTAAACGGAAAGTTGATCCTGGAGTCGAGTGCGCCAGGGAACTGTGCAGAAGAAGAAGAAGAGAAAGAAGAGGAAGAAGAAGGAGAGTGCAATATGACCTTTCCAAAATCGCGGTGTAGATTTCTAAAGCTGGATGTCAAGGCGCTTGGAAGAAGTGCTGACTTGATCATCGACGGCGATAAATTGGGAGTATGGTATGCTGGGCTGGTGAAGTGGGGGGTGGGGTGTGGTTGTGGGTGTCGATCGTAGTATTACCAACAATCAGTTGGTGGAGTACCAAGTACAGTATCAAACCTAGAATATGAAGCTCAAGTGGGAGAAAAAGAAGGATGGAATGAAAGAATGGCTTGGCTCTTGTTTGTTGCGGCGCATGATGATGGGATGGGAATGGGAATGGGAATGGGCGAGCGCTAGATCCTTTGCCGAGTGAACTGTTCCAGCTTCGTATTTCGTACAGCAGTACAGCATAGTACGAAGGTACAGTACTACTTTACCTATTATTATGATGATGACGCCCTTACGGACCTTCATCCGGGCACGCGATCAATCTCCGAAGCATCCCTGTGAATTATACTTGCTTGGCATTTGTTTATAATATTACGGGTACGGGTACGGGTACGAAGTACGAAGGTACTGTATGATACATGTAATTGTAATTACGCAGGGGGGCCGCCATGACTACAGTACACACGTGTAAACGGAAACGTAAATATCTCAACAGGGGGATCCTGACGCGAGTATTCGCGAGTATTCGCGAACTTGAAGATCACTCACGACCGTGCAGCCTGAACCATCAATGACCTATATTTGGCACTACTATATAGGAAAATATCCGTGAATTCTGGCAAGCCTTCTCGAATCCGTATCAAACCTTCACAGCAACCGCCAGTCTCACCATGTCTGCAACCCCCCATGGAAGCAGCGCAAAGAGATCCACCTCTGGGAGTCGCAGGCCACTGTCACGTCCAACCACCCCTCTGCGACCTTCTTCCCGATCATCGTTGCGCGAATCGGGCAGAGCCAGCTCAAGAGGTGTTCCAGGTGCACCCATTGAGGCTTTTGAACCATCTTTCGCCGAGTTTTCCGACGCGGTGGGAGACTTGGAACTGAATTTTATGAATTTGGCAGTGATGAATGAGAGTCTTGCAAGGTTTACAGAGAATTTCGCATCTTTCCTGTATGGACTGAATATGAAGTAAGTGTTATCGCATTTCTCACAGTGACTTCGAAATGACTTGCGCTTCAATTTCCTTTCCATGAGACATTCAATGCTAAAAATCTCCAGTGCGTTCAGTGTTGATTTCGAGGAAGTGAGGAAGACAAGGAAAAGAAGTTTATCATGGAGTTGACTTTGGCCCTAGGCACCCATTCCGGACTCGTTCCGCAGAGCCAGAGAGCAGGAAGAGCAGCTCGGTTGGTACTGGCGTTCCTGGGATTCCCCATTATCTGCTGATTTTATAGGACGTTCAACAAATTCAGAAAGATTTCACGGCGATATAGATGGAGAGACAACGTTCTTGTAAGTCATTTCGCATGCTCAATAGCTTATAAGGCTTACACGCCGTAGGACAACAGACACATCCTTCGTCGACAATCCTCCTACATCCTCAAGGGCAACCTCCAAGTTCTCGACACCAGCTCCGGCTTCGAGGATTGGCGGTGGAAGAGGAGGGGCGGCCCCAGCAGGACGAGGCGGCGCCGCGCGTGGTGGACTACGAGGTACGCGGGGGAGTGGTCTTGCAAGAGCTGCAAAGGGTCGCAGCGTGAAGTAGTGAAGATACTCCACTATGAGCCAGGCCTCGTCGATTGTTTGTGAACCCCGAATTGTACGTGTCTTATTTCAGATGATAGCGCAGGTTCACGTATCCTCAACGAATCCCGAGTTTTCCATCTCTACCTCCACGTCCTGCGTATTCTGTTTGGCTGCTAATCGTGGTCCATTATCTGTTCGAAGACCAATGGCTGCCTCGGCTTCCTTTTGTGTATACGGTTCGGCCTTCAATGCCTTGACCCTAAGGGATGTCAGATTCTTGTACAGCACGAGCAGCTCTGAGATGGCATTACTGTCTCCTATGTGTGCTTCCCTTGCGGTGGGTGACCATGCTATGCTCGCTCTCAAACCATTTTGCACATTCGACGCAGTAAAACTGGCCTAGTCCGGGCAAGTCCTCTGCAGCCTTGGTGTTCTTGTGTTGTTCGAGATGTTTAGGGGAGG
This sequence comes from Ploettnerulaceae sp. D365, assembly GCA_003988805.1. Classification (NCBI taxonomy): domain Eukaryota; kingdom Fungi; phylum Ascomycota; class Leotiomycetes; order Helotiales; family Ploettnerulaceae; species Ploettnerulaceae sp. D365. The sequence continues at coordinate 43,179 of QYAL01000067.1, forward strand.
TGAGGTCTGCTTTAATTTGATCGAGGTCCCTCCAAAAAAACCAAAGAAGTCAGTATACGAAGGAGGTATGTAGGAGTGAGATGGACACATGCATACCGAAGGCGCCTCCGGGTCTTTGTCTTGGTACTCTTTTGCGGAATGCCCATTTTGTATATGATATGGTTGAACGGAAGTGCCAAAACTGGTCTGGTTCTGGATCTGTAGAGCTCTCAGGGCCTGCCAGTGTCTGTACTTCGTATTTTTTACTAGGCGCGCTGTGGGACAGGGCGAGGCCGTATTTGTGGGTCAAATTTGACCTGGAGACGTGGTGAAATTTTCAAGCAGAAACGCTAAAATCCTCCTCCGGTCCCACCCCACCTTCACCCGAGGCTGTCAGAGGACGCTTGCCGATGCTTTTCTGGCCTTGGAGACAGGAAAGGATCGGAACAGGAACATATTAATATATAGGAATGAATGTATGGGAATAGTCAAAGTGATTGTCATTGATGAATCAATTACATATGACCATGTAGTCTCCCAGTTTGAGATAGATAGATACCTGAAATACTGTACCCGTAAATTCTAACGCGCTCAGTCTCGCGGCTAGTCGGCTCTGTAACAAAAGAGTTCCTTAATGATAAACAAGGGGCGCTCTATCACAAGCAATTGGTATTTCATTGGTCGACCCATGGACGATACCATCCGCATCTCCTGCACGAGGGTCTGGAGACCTATTCGCTTTTCGTCATTGTCCTCTTTCCCTTGCCATCCAATTTTCGCCAATTGGAAAGCCCCCCATATTGCAATACACGCGCTCTGATTGGTGAATGTCTCCACCCATACAACCGAGTTCTAACCCGCGGCCCCATTGATAACGGAAAGCGAGAAGAGCTTCGTTTCTTGCTTTCTTTTCTCTCTTCGTTTCCTTCCTTCTAACAAACAACGCCTCCTCCTCCTCCTCCCCCTCCAACTCCACTCCAAGATGCTCTCCACCTCGCGACAGCTCTTTGCTGCTACGCAGCGGCGAGCAATTGTCCATGGCGTCCGCCGCATGGCGACTGTCAGCGATGCACCGCTCGACAAGAAGGTCCGCCAAAACAACCAGGAGCAGGGCAACTTTATCAACTATAAGAAGATGTCCGAGAACCTTGCAATTGTGCGAGCAAGACTGAATCGACCCCTTACGTATGCCGAGAAGATCCTTTACTCCCATCTTGACGACCCTCATGGCCAAGAGATCGAACGTGGTGTCTCCTACCTGAAGCTCCGACCAGATCGGGTGGCATGTCAGGATGCTACAGCTCAAATGGCAATTCTGCAGTTCATGTCTGCCGGTATGCCATCTGTCGCAAACCCAACCACCGTCCACTGCGATCATTTGATTGAGGCACAAGTTGGTGGAGCTACCGATCTTGCACGAGCCCAGGATATCAACAAGGAGGTCTACGACTTCTTGTCCACCTCTTGCGCGAAATACAACATTGGCTTCTGGAGACCTGGGTCAGGAATCATTCACCAAATTCTCCTGGAGAACTATGCTTTCCCTGGAGGTCTTTTGATTGGTACTGACTCGCATACTCCCAATGCTGGCGGTCTCGGTATGGCTGCTATTGGAGTTGGTATGTATCCTGGCCCCTGAGGCTTACTAGTAGTATACTAACACACGAACAGGTGGAGCTGATGCCGTGGATGTCATGGCCAATCTTCCTTGGGAATTGAAGGCACCAAAGGTTATTGGTATCAAGCTTACTGGCGAGCTCAGTGGCTGGTCTTCTCCAAAGGGTATTTTCTTCTCTTACTCTAATCACGTCGGATGTGTTGTGTACTAACTACTTATTCAGATATCATTTTGAAAGTGGCAGGTCTGCTCACTGTTAAAGGAGGTACAGGAGCGATTATAGAGTATATGGGTTAGTAATATTTTCATTTTCAACTAACATATCCACTTCTTCCCTCAACTCTCCGTTCTGGGTGGATGCGTACAGCGACAGCTCCAGGTCTGCTCCAGGTCTATTTTAGGTCATTCAGCTCTGGTCTACAGTCCCAAGTTTCCCAGACACGTTTGATGGAATCAAGGTATGTGTATTCTGCATTGTATACTTGATCTAGTACTCATATTAATGTAGCTCTATTCTAAGTCTCTTATTTTGGTTGGGCATGGCTTCCCCGGAAAGTAGTTTCCAGTGGGTGTATGATGCAGCTCGTTCCTAAAGCAGCACTAGATGTGCCATGGCAGCCGACAAGAGAAATCCTACCTTCTACGATACTTTACTTCCTGACAATGCCATCTGGGAGCATTTTGGCTCGTCAATTTTCTCCCAGCTTCGTACCTGGCTTGATCGAAATTCGACTATCAGGAACACCTCTCACTCAGGAAGACTGTTCGATGGAGGCCGAAAATGCCGGGGCGAGTTATCTTTTGATGTTCAAAGGGGCTGGTTGCGGACCAAAGATCTCCGTGGATTCTGGTACTAATTCAGTCCGTGCTGCACAAAATCGACTCGACAACTACCAGTGTATCAACCCCCATTCGCAAAGCTCTTGCTGATGGCTAAACCATCGTGCACAAGGACTGCCTGTGCTGAAATCCTCTTCAAACCCCAACCGAGAGGCGAAGACGCAGTGTCCTGATCATTGCCATTGAAGCCTAGTTCACACGATGTGGTCTAGGCGATGATCCCAAATTTTGTTGGCCTGCAAGCAATATGCCCCTGGATGTCGGTACCTTGGACTACGACGGACTTTGTTATCATAGTCCATTGGCTGGGGAGATCCGCGGTGATCATGGCCTGACCCCGCAGGAACTCGAAGAGCACGCCATAGCACTCGAGAAAGATCCGACGAGCGAGCGGTATTTCGGAATCAAAACTGCATATCGAGTGACACCAGAGCTCGCGTAAACGAGCTCTGTCGAGAACGCTACGAGAAAGATCTCGCAAACAAATGGCACACCCACGGAAAAGAAAGAATAACGACGAAGCCCTGAAAGAAGAACGAGAAGAAGTGGTTTCACGATACTGCGATTATAACTTCACTCATGGGAATTCTTCAACAACCAAGGCCGAGAAGAAGTACTTTTGCACGGTGTGCCACGATGCTTGCGAGTAACCATCTATATTGACAATATATATCAACGGCGAGAATCACTTACGCCAGGTCGATGGCACGTCGAGCTCTAAGCTCGTCTGAGAGAAATTCAGAGGAACTCCGAATCGCTTATCACTCATCTTAAATCGCAAAGATTTGAGAAGTACTTCTGAAGGAGCCACGAGCCGCAGCGTATCTCTTGCATGCCACACACATCTCTGGCACCTCTCCAGCAGATTCATCACATCCACGTTCACTTATACCATTGACATCTCCCGGAGCACTTGGAGAAGCACTCTGTGAGATGAGGGCCTGGAACAGACGTACCGCATTTAGGGAGCAGAGCTATATTGGAGCTGTCTGAACATTTTGCTAATCTGGAGCTAATCGTCGCTGTTGATTTGTACACCAGCAGACTTATCATATGCTAACATTTCTACCCAGGCGACGGAACCAACTCTGTGAGTGCGACAGGGATGGGAACCATCTGTATGTTTTATCTTCCCCAAAAGTATTTTTTGGAGACCATCACTGACTTTATAAGGTAACATGGGAGCTGAGATTGGAGCTGTATGTCAGGCCTCTCCTTCACAAATAACATAGCACTGATATGCAACAGACTACCTCACTCTTCCCCTTCAACGACCGCATGTACGACTACCTCGCAGCTACGAAGCGTTCTGAGATTGGTGACTTTGCTCGAGCCTACGCCAAGGAGCTCAGACCCGACGAGGGCGCGGAGTACGATGAGCTGATCGAGATTAATCTCTCTGAGCTGGAGCCACACGTCAACGGACCTTTCACTCCTGATCTTGCCACACCCATTTCTAAGTTCAGTGCGGCCGTCACGGCCAACAACTGGCCTGGGGAGTTGAAAGTTGGCTTGATCGGATCTTGCACCAACTCTTCGTATGAGGATATGTCTCGTGGAGCCTCCATTGCCCGCGATGCCCTTGACCATGGCATCAAGGCCAAGGCTCTTTTCACTGTCACTCCAGGTTCCGAGCAGAGTAAGTTGCAATGCGACTGATAAATGATAGAAGCACCTAACTGACCTTCCATTAGTTCGTGCTACAATCGAACGAGACGGCCAGCTACAAACATTCGAAGAATTTGGCGGTATGGTTCTAGGTGAGTTCTCATCCTGCCTTGAATACACAATATTCTGAATACACGCTAATTCGTTGTGTAGCTAATGCTTGTGGTCCTTGGTGAGCTCTTTTCTTCTTTGCCTATAGACTTCTTCATTTGAGGCTAGCTCTGAAATCCCACCAAAACCCGTTGTGGCCTTGAAATAAATCACATGCTAACGATTATCAACAGCATTGGGCAATGGGATCGCAAAGATGTGAAGAAGGGCGAAGCTAATTCCAGTTTGTCAAACCCTTCTTGAACAGTCAAAACCCTGCTAATTGATTTCTCAGTCATTTCATCCTACAACCGAAACTTCACTGGTCGTAATGATGCTAACCCCGCTACCCACTCTTTCGTCACCTCGCCAGATTTGGTCGTGGCTATGACCATTGCAGGATCTCTCCACTTTAACCCTCTTACCGACAAGCTAAAGGATAAGGACGGGAATGAGTTCCTTCTGTCCCCACCAACTGGTGCTGCTCTTCCATCTGGAGGATACGACCCAGGACAGAATACCTACCAAGCTCCTCCTGCGGAGCGCGATGCTGTTGCAGTCGCTGTCTCCCCTACCAGTGACAGACTTCAGCTCCTCGAGCCATTCAAGGCATGGGACGGAAAGGATGCCCTTGACCTTCCCATTCTCATCAAGTGCCAAGGAAAGACGACTACCGATCACATTTCCATGGCTGGCCCCTGGTTGAAATACCGTGGACATTTGGACAACATCTCCAATAACATGTTGATCGGTGCCATCAATGCCGCCAATGGCGAAGCCAACAAAATTCAAAACTGTACTACTGGCGCATTCGACGCTGTCCCCGCTACCGCTAGAGACTACAAGAAGAAGGGTATTCCATGGGTTGTTATTGGCGACTGGAACTATGGTGAGGGAAGTTCAAGAGAACACGCTGCTTTGGAGCCTAGACATCTGGGAGGCCTTGCTATTATCACCCGATCCTTTGCCCGTATCCACGAGACCAACCTAAAGAAGCAGGGCATGCTTCCCTTGACCTTCGTCGACGCTGCCGACTATGACAAGATCCAACCATATGACAAGGTTGATCTCCTCTGCACTGAGCTCGCTGTTGGGGAGCCAATGACCCTGAAGGTGCACCCGAAGGATGGAGAGACATTTGATGTGAAGTTAGCCCATACCTTCAACGCACCTCAAATCGAGTGGTTCAAGAATGGTTCGGCTCTGAACACAATGGCCAAGGCAAATGCGTCGTAGGGGCTTGGGAGGTCGGTGTTAGGTTTACTTTGATGCAACTGTACTTTTTGCGAGTGGCCCGGTGCGTTTCCCTAGGTATCAATGCATTTTTCCTACTTGTAAAATCACAGCCTGTGCATAATTTACTTCAATTACAATTTCAAGTGATCGTGATGACTGAGAATATAAGATTTTTTCGAACTGTTTAGCTTACTGGGATAGGGAGCGTTGGCCTCCATTACGCGATTCTGTGCTTTTATTAACTTGACTAGGGGTGTTTTCAAGTTGAAAGCTCATTAATAACGTAAAGTGTGAGGTTAGAGGCGGCTATATAGATTTTCCCCCAACTGTAACAATATAGCAATGTGTGGTGTGTTAAGTAAGATTTGACTGAGTGAAGTAATGGGTGTATTAGAGGAAATGTATTGCCAGATTTCGAATCAGGAAGAGCATTAGGACACTTAATTGCGTACAATGATGGACTTGGTGGATTCGTATGCAGCCTTGACCATGCTTCATTTCAGCCTCATGTACAGCGCAGGGTCCCAGTACACAGTAAGCGAGTTGAACTTTGTCCTCCATGATCCCTTATGCTTGTGCCACCCAAGCTTCATGCGACGACTATGATGACAATTCATCCTTCAACAGACTGAACACAACCAGAATCCCGTCTGATAAACACGAAGGCCGTAGCGAACCATACACACACATAGGCTGAAATATAAGCTCGGAATTTAAGGACAACACTGGCTCTTCGCAATGGCTCCCAGTCTCCCACAATTTTCTGCTGCACGAATGCGCTCGTATATCTTTAGACTCCCTCTATTTACTCGATGTATTATCCTTATTATCGCACTACTCTGGATTGCGGGCATACAGTCTGTATGGGATGTGCAGCAATGGGGAGCTTTAATACCAGCGGAGATTGGCTTGAGCACTTGTTCGTAACCCTTTCCTTGGACTACACGCGGATTGTATTGCTAGGACCAAACTAATCACTTGCGCCTTGTAGTGTATAGGACTAACACATTCCCACTTGTTCACGCCGGCTTCTTCCACGCTTTCTTCAACATTTTGGCTTTGACACCTTTGTTAGAACGATTCGAAGCTGAATATGGAACTCTTACGACTTGTGCTCTTTTCATGGGCCGTATGTGACCCGCCATGAAATATGGAAGTTTATACTTGTATCTGCAGAAAGCTGATGGCGTTACTAGCTCTTTCCACGATTCCGGCGCTTCTCTATACCTTCATTGAAAGAGCGCTATTTCGCATGAACACCACAATACTTGGAGCGAGGTATGCATCGCAACAGTCAGCAGGTTACTTACGTACTGATGGGTGGAATAGCATATGGGTTTTCACTCTGATCGCGATGGAGGCCGTCAAAACCTATAAATCGAATCCATACTTCATGCTTGGGACTACTCAAATACCTACCTGGATAACACCTCTTGTCATGGTTCTGTTCGTTTCAGTACTTGTACCAAACACTAGTTTCTTAGGACATATTTGCGGCCTTGTGTTCGGTTATGGATGTAAGTTATTGTGAACATCCTGATCCTGAAATCAATGCTTACTGTTTGTTCCAGGGGCCCTCGGGTATCTCAAGTTCCTCGCACCACCGGAATGGATCCTTAGATGGATAGAAGGCAAGCTGAACCTGCTTGGGAGGCTTCCCCATTACGTCTCTGTTGACCAAAAGACATATGGACGATACGGTGTGCTTCCTACTACCAATCCGACAATAACAGAAGATGTTGCTCTAGGATATGTAGCCAGCTCGCAAAGATTGGGGCCCTGATGAGTCCATAAGGGAGGCAGCGAATGCCCTTAGCAATTATGTAATTTTTCGTTGTACAGAGACCAGGCATAGTTCGGCGTTCAGGGATCTTTGCATGGGATATAGATAATCAGAACAGGCATTACCTGTTCTTGTGAATATAGCTTGACGTGAATACGAAGTACTTAATAACCAGACCGATTATACCCCATTTCCTGAGTGCCTGTAACGTCATATGATCCTAGACTGAAGCGTGAATTTGGAACGTTGTGTCCGCGTGAGACGCGCGACTTCAAAGTATCCGTCCTCCAGCATCGCAAACCTAGAGGATGTTCAATCTTGCGACCACACATATAGCTCCCCCAATATGGTTTCTCTATTATGCAAGTTGCTCCCTATCTTTCCCGCTCAGTTTCTAATAATATAAAGCATCCGGAGTCTTGTTACGACACAACCCACTCATCCTCAAACTGCCCCCATACCTGTCCTTTCTCTGCGTGATAATTGGCGTCGCGTGGCTTCTGGTCTTACCCTTAGATGACTATTCACGCAAAACTTACATCTCGGAAAATGCACTACTCCCCGGACAGGTCCATACCTATTTCGCAGGGAGCGACCAGAATGTGTTTCGAGGGTACAAGCATGAACTCGATATGCTGGAGGGGAAGAGCAACATTGAGTACGGATCCAGCCCGCGAGGTGTGGATATGTAGCTAATGAAATTATAGGATAAATGATAAATTAGAGCAGTTCTTCAAAGCTTCAGGGCTCAAAGTTGCGCGGCAAAGCTACGAATACAAATCTGCGGGGGAAACATATTCAGGGCAGAATATTTACGCCATACTCCACGCCCCTAGAGGCGATGCAACAGAGGCTATTGTGCTTGTTGGAGCTTGGAGAAATATCGATGGAGAGCTGAATGGCAGTGGGGTTGCTCTTGTTCTTACTCTCGCCCGGTACTTCAAAAGATGGTCTCTGTGGTCAAAGGATATCATTTTCTTAGTCACGGCAGACAGTACGGCAGGTCCGCAAGCTTGGGTTGACGCATATCACGATACGCACCAGTCGCCTGCGATTGATTCTTTGCCATTGAAGAGTGGAGCTTTGCAAGGAGCTGTCGTTATTGATTACCCTTTCGACCATCGGTTTGAGTCTATCCATGTCGTTTACGATGGGACTAACGGTCAGCTTCCTAACTTGGATCTTCTCAACACGGTGGTATCCATTGCCAGTGGGCAAATGGGTATTGGTGTCTCTTTGCAGCAGATGTGGAAGCATACAGACAGCTACCATGACAGGCTTCAAACCATGCTCAGAGGCATGTTGAAGCAAGGCCTAGGACACGCTTCTGGACCACACAGCAGCTTCATCCCTTACCATGTGGACGCTATTACATTGCAGCCATTTGGAGAGGGGTGGCAAGACGAGATGGCCATGGGCAGAGTCATTGAAAGCACTTTTCGGAGTTTGAATAACCTACTAGAGCATCTTCATCAAAGCTTCTTCTTCTACCTTCTTATGCAATCCAACCGGTTTGTGAGCATTGGCACTTACCTTCCAAGTGCCATGCTTGTGGCTGTTAATTTCACCATCATGGCAATCTTTCTCTGGATTAAGAGTGGCTCGCCAGATCGCTCAGTCAAAGCGTCTTCGGGAGAAGGAGAAAAGGAAGCATTAGCTTTGCTTAGGAAGGGTGATGCCCAGCCTCTCATACCAGAAGAGACCACGACAGTCCGAGAAAGAGAGCTGTTCCTCCCTCTCGCCGTTGTGACTGGCTCTCAATTCCTTGGAGTTCTCCCCCTGTTCATCTTCAACCACACACCACAAAACGTAAGTTATCCAAACCATGACATGGAAGCCTCTGCTGAATCCTACCAGTTACTGCCAGGAGTATTCACCTTCACAGTTATCCTGAACGGTGCTCTCCCTTTCCTGCTCTCCAATACCCTAATCCACTACTTCGCCCCTACAGCCCAACAATATCAGCTCATCAAGGCCTTCTCTCTCCTCCTCCTCGGCATGTTTCTCTCTGCGCTAGCAACCCTCAACTTCTCTCTCGCTTTCCTCGTCGGCCTCTTCTCCGCTCCTCTAACCTATGTTAAACCCGTTCCTGGACATCCATTCATAGTCAGCATTCTGGCAATCCTGTTGACAATGTTAGCGCCTACGACGGTCATCTTGGCTGGCACGAAGTACTGGGGATTGAGTATCAGACAGGTGTTAGCAGATGCTGCGTACGGGTGGGATGTCTGGGGTATGAATACTCAGGTTGTAGTTTGGTGTGTTTGGTGGCCGGCTTGGATTGTGGGGATGATTTTGCTATTTGGCCGGCCGAGGATTGAGGAAGAGGAGAAGAGTGAAACAAGTAAAAGCAGAAGTTAGGCTATATGTGTAGCATGTAAATATCAACGAATTAGGACTTGGAACAAATTAGTTCCATATGAAAGTCCTCTGAAACCACTTTTGCCTTTTGGCACAGATTCAAAGATTTCAGCTATGCTTTCCTCAAGTGAGTAAAATACCTTTAGGCAAATCAGCACAGTAAGGGACACTCCATAACCAGGTTATCATTATTACGGTAGAAATGAGCACTTTTGAGACTTCAGTGTCGTTCATTGCCTCCTATTTTTACTTGTATAAAAGCGGCACATTGATCTCATATGATGAATTATTCCGCTTCTTCCTGTCATAGTCATAGATCTCAAGGCAAGTGTAGTCGATGCATCATGCCAGGGGACGGACTATACGAAGCGCCATACTTACGAACCCCAATCCCCAAGTCACTGATCAAAACCTCATGCCCAAACAACCGAGGAATCTTGCTCGAAACGACAAATACCAATCTCATGCTTGAAGATATCTATTGTACATCCCAGCCAGTCGTCATCATGCCCAGACGCCGTGCCCTGCCATGCCAAATCACGCAGCCCAAACATCTTGCCCCTTTGCCTCAATCCAGTTGCCTAGTTGGTTCACGCTCGAATCCCATTCCTGCAGCCTTAAGCGCATATTATCGATCTGCTTCATATCCAACACTTTAGGCTGTACCCAGTTGATTCGCGCAATCTCATCCACCTGGTCGATGCTTCCCTTCAATAGCCCCAAGCTCAATGCCTTCATGATCAAGTGCTCAATCTCGTCTGGTCGAACCTTGGTCTCCTCCGAAATAGTGCGGAAAGACATCTCACGGTCGTGGGGAGGTCTTCGGAAAACAGTCTCGGTAAGAGCTGCAAGGTAAATCTTTTGTCTTAACCCATCGCGGTGCCCGGCAAGGAGAGTATTTGAGGAGATGTGGCCAGTGAGAATGTCGTACGCCGCCAGATCTCCACGGTTGAAAGCGAATAATAGGTCGTAGAGCCATTTATCACCCTTCTTCAAGTCCTCGAGAATCGGGTGTAGTAGCAGTTCACCAAAGTTGTAAATAGTGTCCGAGACCAACGCTGCAATGGCCAAATCGTAAGCTCGGCTTCTGCGCTCCGCAACTGACAAATCAGTGAGCTCAATACAGGCGAGGTAAAGAAGAGCATTTCGATAATAGGACGCAAACTCGAGTTTTGACTGACTATATTAGTTGAGCACGTAAACTGTCCAAGTGGCGAACAAACCTCGTAGTATTCAGCGTTGACACGGTAGAAAGCCGCGTGAACAACGGTCTCGACGGAGTCAAAGTGTTCCAAGATCTTCTCGGACTTGTCAAGATCTTTCCTTGCTCCCTCTAAATCCTTAAGCTCCAGCTTTACTGTGGCTACAGCAACGGTAGCATAGACGTAGGCATCTTGAGAGTTCGGGTTATTGACCTTATTTGCCGCCGCTGCAAGAAAGGCTAGCCGGTCTTCACTACCTGCAGATTATTAGTAGCACTCTCGTATGTTATATCATTCTGGCCATACCATTGCATTGCGAGGCCGCACTCAAAGCCAAAGTTACAAGCTTCAGCTGGTTGATCTTGTCGGCGAAAGTGAGGATGAAGGTCTTGTAGAAGGCCAATCGCTGAGGGCCGCTCTCTTTGTGGTTGAAGAACATTATAAGGCTATCCGTCAGTTGATGCCATAATTTCTTCTCCCACAAGTCTTCGAAGTCAAGATAAAGGTATTGTAGGTCTGCTGGGGCTTCATCTCTCGAGTTGGCCAGGAAATCGGGAATAGGTGAATCGAGATTCATGGTTGGTGAAGAAGAGGGAGGAGCCGGGAGGCTGTCTCGGGTATGTGTTTCGAGGTTGATTTCAGTTCACGAATCAATGAGACTGAAAAGCGAATGTTGGTGGGCGGAGGGGAAAGTGTAGGAGATTTGTTGTTGAATATCGACCACCAGGCTGGAAACATTCGCGGCGCGGGTGTGCCTGGCTGGATGGAGGCTGGAGCTCATGCTCTCCAGGTGCATAGAGTCCCCACTAAGCCCCCGTGAGTCTAGCGTCAGGTTTCCAACAACCGCAGTCGTTCCTCACAACCGCGCCCACCAGTATCAATCAATTGACATTGATCACAATCACCACGATGCAGAAGTCCTGCAGTCCGTCGAGTATGAATTGTCTCCGGACTGCTGCGCGGTTGGGGCGGAGTCCAACGACCAATGGCCCTCTCAGAAGGCACATCAGCGACGTTACTATCACAAGAACCGGCAAACCAATCATTCGGACACAGGGTGGCAGGTTAGTCCTTCTATGCTCTAACTGACCGAGCTTCTTCTGATTGATGCGAATATAGGTCTTCGCTAGGAGGTAATCTCGCGATCTTGCGACAAGATGGGAACCGGACTAATTGAGCTGTTTAGGACACACCGTGACGGTTTTCGGTGCAACGGGATTCCTAGGACGATACATTGTCAACAGACTTGGTGCGCTACCTTCACGCCTGCCTATAGAGACCTCTGAGACTGACTCTATGGGAAATAGCTAGGCAAGGATGTACAGTCATTGTGCCATTCCGGGAGGAGATGGCCAAACGCCATTTGAAAGTTGCAGGAGACTTGGGCAGAGTTATATTCATGGTAGGAAGGACTTTATTGCGATGAATGGTTCTGCTTACACCATCTCTAGGAATATGACCTTAGAAATACACAATCTTTGGAGGAGAGCGTTAGGCATTCTGATGTCGTGTACAATCTTGTTGGACGGATGTATCCCACCAAGTATGTGATTTTACCTCTAATGGAGATAAAAATTCTGACAGTTTCAGAAACTTCGACCTCGAGGATGTCCATGTGGAAGGTGCAGAGAGAATTGCCGATGCTGTTGCCAAATACGACGTTGATCGTTTCATTCACGTATCTTCGTACAACTCCGATGTCAACTCTCCTTCGGAATTCTTTGCCACAAAGGTATGTTGCGACATGCAAGAACATTATCCCGATTAATCCTAGTATTCCAAGTGTTCACGTTAGTTTTAGGGCCGTGGTGAGGCTGTTGTTCGCAGCATTTTCCCCGAAACAACAATTGTCAGACCTGCTCCCATGTTCGGATTTGAAGATAGATTGCTCCACAAGCTCGCTGGTGTGACCAATATTCTGACTTCAAATCATATGCAAGAGCGATACTGGCCAGTTCACGTGAGTTCAGCATCAAAGCCCTGTTCGTTCCAGACTGATCCAATCCTCAGGCAATTGATGTTGGTGAGGCACTTGAGAAGATGCTTCATGACGACAGCACTGCGGAACAAACCTATGAACTCTATGGCCCGAAGAACTATTCAACAGCAGAGATTGCTGAATTGGTGGACAAGGAAATCATCAAGCACCGCCGACACATCAACCTGCCCAAGGCAATTCTCAAGCCAGCTGCTGGCCTCTTGAACAAAGCGCTATGGTGGCCGGTCATCTCCGCCGATGAAGTTGAGCGTGAGTATATTGACCAACATATTGATCCGACTGCAAAGACGTTTAAAGACCTTGGAATCGAGCCAGCGGAGCTTAGCAGCCTTACCTTCCATTACTTGGTGAGCCCTGACCATCCTACACTTATTATATTTTGCCTAACTTCTCGCAGCAAGGATACCGAAGTGCTGCATTCTATGACTTACCGCCAGCTACGGAGCGTGAGAAGAGGGAAGAGAAGAAGTACCTGCACGTTATTGATGACCAATGAAAGTGGTCGTTCTATTTGGCGTGTATGTAGAATGAAACAGAAACTGTATATATTTCAGAAAAATTTCAAGCCAGTATCCAGCTTCTTCATGTGATATGAAATTATGATGACATAGTTTTTTTACAATTCAAAAGAATCACCAAATAACAATTAGACTGAAGATGCCAGAACACAATCAAACAGAGGTTTCAAGTATTAGTTGCCCTCTCCTGTAATAGTCAGGATTTCCATAGGGGTTTAAAGAAGACATCGACATTACATCAATTCGGCAAAATTTTCTCGCCTATCACGATGAATTGCCTCCCTGAGGTACACATCGCCTAAATCTTCCTGCGACCTCATTTCATTCCCACTTCAAAGATGGGTGATGCAGAATCGGACGACGAACCGTAAGTAATCTTCCCAAAGTCCTTTTTTCGATCGCTAAGGTGATATTATCAGTGTTCTCTCAGGCTCCACCCTTTCAGCCCTTAAAGAATTCTATGCCGAGCGTGACGCTCGCGAAAAGCAGTTCGAGGATCTGAAAGCTGTTGCTGAGCACAATCACGATGCGTCTAAACAGGCCCCGCTAAGTATGGAGGCTTTTGCAGAAGACTGGAATGAGAGCCAATTTTGGGTTTGTTCTTTTCTTTCCATTTCGTTTCGGATTGGGGATTTGCTTGGTGGGAGCTAAGTTAGGGCTCAGGCTGTGGTTTTGATGGAAGTGGAACGAAATGACAAGAGAAAGTAAAGGAAGCCTGTGCTGATACATTTTTATTGTGTAGTACTCCGATGAAACGGCGAAGGCATTGGCTGAGCAGCTGTTAGTCGGCGCGGGAGCTGCAACGACTATTGCGGTTGTGAGTGCCCCGAGTGTGTTTGTGCAATTGAAGAACATCTTAGTAAGACCCCTTCTTTCTGTGGTTAATTCTTCTGCCTCACCTGTAAATCTGACATGGATGAATTCAGCTAGCAGGCGGCAAACACGAGAGTGAAAACCCCAAGCTGTGGTTGCTTGAGTTTGATAAGAGATTTGAGGTCTTCCCAGAATTTGTGTTCTACGATTTCAAAAACCCATTAAAATTGCCATGTGAGTATCTTACTGTTTTTAGTAAGGATCGAGACTGGCATTGATGGGTAGTAGCGGAGATGATGGGTAGTGTTGATCATATTATCTGCGACCCTCCCTTCTTGAGCGAAGACTGTCAGACGAAAGGTACCCGCCTTTTCTCTTATGTTCATCACAACCACCTGACATTTCCACAGCTGCCATGACCGTTCGATGGCTATCGAAGTGCTGGGGAGTATTACCCACGAAGAGTTCCCCCGAGTCACGACTCATTTTGTGCACTGGAGAAAGAATGGAAACGCTCATTAACAAGCTCTACCGGCCTCAGGGTATTGCAACCACAACCTTCGAGCCGGTCCACTCCAAAGGCTTGAGCAACGAGTTCTTCTGCTACGCGAATTTTGAATGTGAGGAGTGGAAATGGAAAAGCACATGATTCAATCTCCAATTAGAAATTCATATCCTTTATTTCGCCTTGGAATTCAAGAAATGGTCAGACGGCAAATCTAATGTGGAGTACAGTAGGCAGGCGACGTTTCCCAAACGACCATGACCATGTTGTCGTAACAATCATGTTGAGCTCCCTTAGCCCGGGTATTGTGAAATCCTACCATCAAAACGAATGACGCCTAGAAATGCATATCCATCCTTGCTTTTATACATATAAACAAACGCCTTCTTTGCTCCTCTATGCCAACGATTGAATGACGTAGAATAAAATGAATGCCTCTGCATTGAGAACGTCCGATTTTGACGCGAGTGTGACGTTGTGATCGTTGAATTTGAACCACTGGTTACCGACTCGCGAGTACGAGATGTAATGACCTAATTGATTAGCACGTTGTTGGAAAGATGGGCAGGTAGTTGGGCTTACCAGTTTCGAGGTTTCCAACGTGAACGACAACACTCTGTAGTTCATAGGTACAGCCTCGTGCTAATTCCGGATTCTGCTTTGGATCTTGACCTCGTGCTCGATTGGTATATGGGTACATATCGAGCTTGAGAGGGAACGAGACCTTAGTTTCAATCTTTGAGGCAGAGCCATTGTATTGCTTGAAGCGCTGAAGTAATAGACATTAGTAACGGCGAAAAGACCTGCACAGAGGACATATTGACGAGCGAAATACCTTCAATTGGAGAGCAAGAACATTCGGAAGGCTCTTAATGCTTGACAGCTTTTTAGCTTCCTTGGTTCCGCAGTGGTGGCAAGTATATTCACAACGCTCTGCTTGCTTATACTCCGCCTCGAGGCACCGTCTCACGCTCAATCCTGTAGCTTTGACGCTCTTTTTCTTTGATAAGACATCCAGGCCCAGACTGAGATCCATAAACTGCTGTACAGAATTTCTTACTTCGCCACAGCCTTGGCATGTTATCGTACTTTGTGTGCGGCCATAGAAAGTCTGGTGAACTATGCAGTTGCAGCTTGGATCAGGTCTTGCACGCTTTGGTGAAGGGGCGCCATCTTCTAATGCCGCGTGTTTGTTAGCATCAGCATTGATTTCATGTAGCTCCTCAGTCAGAAACTGGAAGAATTCGTGGGCATCTTGTTCCTTGTTACTCGCAAGCTCCTCGTAGGCTTTGCGTTTCGACATCCAGAAGCACGCAAGCATATTATGAGCCGAGTATCCAACTGTGTCTGGCTGGGCATGGAAAGCCTGAAACATTTCATCCATTGCACATGCTACGCAGTTCTTGCGATTGCATTCGGCATTTCTGTGACCGTCACCAAGGTGGAAGTTTCGGAGAAGAGGGTTTTGCATCAGACTCTGGAGAATGACATTCATGTAGCATGTAGCACCCATATTGTATATACCACGTATACCGCTAGCACGGCACGGCGTATTGTTTGTATTCGTGGACATGAGTTGAGAATCTTCCTTGGAAGCATCGGTAAATAGGTCATCCATTTTTCGTTTCCGTGCTGTTGGCCCATAGTCAGCTTCGTGAAAGAAATACTTGTGTTCTTAGAATGCCAAGGATAACTAGATCTGCAACTTACAAGAGAAGCTTCCTGTTCCAAGCTTGCGCAACCTCAAGTCCTCGAGCGTAGGGTCGAAGACAAAATCATTGCACATCTGGCAGAACAGGTAGCCATTTCTTGACTCGACATCTAGTTGGGTTAGTTCTGCAAATCGCCGGTCTTCGATACAATGGCACGTACAGAATCGATGCTTTGTTTCCCTTCCATGTTCAATCCGACCGGAAGCAGTTGTTGTGACTTCACACTGGAGGCATAGGTAGTTTGGAGTCAGGGTTGTTAAAGCCTGTCCGTTGGCGGCTTTGGAAGTTTGTGATATAATGGGAGTGGTATCGGATACTACACACATGCAGCTTCTATAGTACCGGATTGTGTTCTCCAGTATCTCGACCGGCCCTTCCAGAAGGATGCGGATGTGTTCTAAGGAGATTGAGTGAGCAGGCTGGCGCGCAAGGCTGTGATGTTATATGAGAACTTACCACAACCAAAAAGAGGAACGCCAGGCTGAGCTTTTTTTATTTTTGGCACTCTGGGTGATACCGGTGTCATAGGCCGTGAGGAACCCATTTCGGATTTTGGTCGACAATGTTGAAGGCGTCAACGACGAGGATAGTTGTAGATCTTTTCAAGGTCTGACCGATATAATTTGGGGCTCGCTTACAAAGGTGTGGTGTTCTCTCAGGTACAGTACTGTATCTAATCAGTGGAAGCCGAGGTTAGGCTACGGTACAACACAATAGTAACAAACCCCCGTCCACAACAATACTATGCCCACCACAACGCTTGTCACACTTACCACAAGAATGGCAACACAATTGGTACAGTTAAAGGATGTTGAACGATTGAGTACAAGCGTCATTCGTGTACTAGGAGGAAATCCGGGAAAGGTGAGCAGAGCAATAAATTGTTTTCATGGTTTCCATCATCCTCTGGCCATCATGGCTCATCTTTCTGAACATTTTCCACATTGCTTCGAACTGGTCTATTATTCAATCTATATTGCAAGAAATCAGGTCAAGAGATAATGAAGAATATACCAGGGCACCTTAAGCAAGGCCTCGTGGTTTTGGGGGATTTGTAGCTGGGCAAGTTTTGCGTTCTGTCGAATATTGATGGTATTGAATTCGAAGGAAGCGCTGAATCTCTGATTGGGTCTAGTGATCCACTCCCTAGACAGTACATCTTTTGAGGGAGCATTTCCGTATATACTGTAAATGCAAATACCTCGAAACCCCCATTGTCGCTCTTGGACCGAGACTCATGCATCGCCTATGGAGAAACGACATCTTGTGCTCCCCTCGCTCTTCGAAAATTCCTTCGTCCTAACTCCGTTGAGCTTTAGATTCTACTTCTGAAAACACGATGCTGACCAATTCTACAGTTTACATTACAAGGTGATGCAACCTACCACTATCCGAATCCATAGCCTAATGGCTAACTAGGTACCAACACCTACATCGTGGGTACCGGGCCAGACCGACTCTTGATTGATACTGGAGAGGGTAACCGGGCTTGGATAGCTTCATTGAAAGACACCTTGCATAGGGAGAACGCAACAATTACCACAGCTATTATCACTCACTGGCACCACGATCATCAAGGGGGCATTAAGCACTTGCTAGAATTTTCACCAGCTACAAATGTCTATAAGAATCAACCGAGTGATGGCCAACGGGATATCCAGGATGGGCAGCTCTTCCAGGTTGAAGGGGCATCACTGAAAGCCGTATTTTCACCGGGTCATACTCATGATCATGTAGCTCTAGTATTCGAAGAGGAGGACGCCATGTTCACCGGGGATAACGTACTCGGTCATGGTACTGCTGTATTTGAAGATCTGCTGGTTTACCTAAGAAGCCTGGAGAGGATGAGATCTGAGTTCCGCGGGCGCGCGTACCCGGGCCATGGGGAAATCATCGAAGATGGTCCAAGCAAGATCCTCGAGTATATCCAGCATAGGCAGCTTCGCGAGAACCAGGTCTTGGAAGTCCTGAAGTCCTCAAAATCGACACCGGGATTTGAGACAGCGAACGAGCCTGGTGATTGGGCCTCGATGGAGATTGTGAAGGTAATTTACAAAGATATCCCTGAGAATCTGCATCTGCCTGCGAATGGTGGCATTTTGCAGATTCTTCGAAAGCTCAAGGAGGAAGATAAAGTTATCGAGAATCTAGGGTCCAAAATGTGGAGAATAAAGAACCGCTCGGCTCTGTGAATTTTATCACTGGCAGTGTTATTATGACCAAGAAAAGGGAAAC
Source organism: Ploettnerulaceae sp. D365 (assembly GCA_003988805.1). Taxonomy (NCBI): domain Eukaryota; kingdom Fungi; phylum Ascomycota; class Leotiomycetes; order Helotiales; family Ploettnerulaceae; species Ploettnerulaceae sp. D365. The sequence goes on from QYAL01000067.1 coordinate 61,738, forward strand.
ATCAGAGCGGAAGTCTCAATAACCCTCAATATCGTACTCGCATGCACCTTCAAGGCAGGACATCATTGCCGCTTCTAACAGCTTTTATTCGACTTGTTATTGATATTTGAACGGTATATAAAGGCGTATCTTGAGTGAGGGGTGTTCGTTGAATGCTGCTCCTGTTGCAATCGTATATGTGACAAGTTTCAATTCGTTGCAGATATGCGACGACATGTATTCTATGCTACGTCTCACCACCCACATCAGTTCTCCCAGAGAGGTCACTCGTAGTACCAATTATGGAATTCTCTTTAATAGCTAGAGGATTAGTTTTCATGGCTCATGTCAGTATTTTGCCTGCAATATACGAGCCGAACTAACAATTACAGGCTCGAACAGTTACTACGGCGATTGAATGAATGGCCCCGATTCGATGTTCTTTTTCACTGTCTCAATAGGAGTGATTTCTCTCATAACACCCTTACATTCAGATTTCCATAGTTCTAATGGTCAGAGATAGCCATTATTGTCACATTTCTTCAAATCTGGTCTCCTGGTGATGTCATCGCAAGGCTGAAGCCTTGTTTTCTGCCGTGGCCACTTCACCCGATTTTTATGCAAAGATCTCTGATGCTTCGTACTGTATGGAGGCGGTTATGGCGATCTTGCATCAGAACTCTAAATTTAATAACTAGAACCCTATCGGATCCCGACGATCAACTCCTTCTTTTCCCATTTGCCAGCCTTGTCGTAACCTTGCGGCACCATTTGTACGGTACGGGATGATTGGCCTGCTCACACGTGATATCAAAGATAAATTCCGAATTTGAAACTTTAGTACCTTTTCGCATTCTTACGAAAATCAACACAAAATTGAAAATGGCACCGAGGACAACGAATAAACCGAAGCGGCATAAGAAGAGAAAATCAAGAACAGAAGGTATGGTCTTTTCCGACAAATAATGGTCAGTCATGCTGACAATATATAGTATCATCAGACATCTCTTCTGATAGTGAGCCGGAGACAACTCAGGTCCAATCTTCATCGAAAGTTAGCAAGATCGCTTCAGTTCGAGAACAACAGTCACCATCATCATCCGAAACATCAACAGTCAGTCACCACCCCTCCCTACCTAGGCACCTGCAGACCACCTTCGAGCACATGCCGAGTACTAATACATATCAGAGGCCCGAACCCACATCCGTAGAGTTAACAGACCAGCAAGTCGAAGTCGCATTCACCAAGTTTTATTTGACGAGAGTGACGGGAGAATTTGCGGACGATCTGGAGAAGCTAAGGACGAGCGAAGGTTTCAAGGATGATGCGGTACCGATGTTAATTTCTGCGCTACAGGGGGGTGCGAGTATGTATTCGACGGAAGAGAAGAGGAGGATTGTACTTGCTGGGAGGAGTGAAGTGAGAAAATGAAAGCAGAGTGAGGCAAGCAATGCGTTGTTTTGGTTGGCGAGGCGAGCTTCCAAAAAGCGGGCAAGTCTAGAAAGTCACCGACATGCATATGCAGACGAGGGATGCACTCAACCAACTATTCTACTCGTAAGTAGAAATCCCATTACAGAAACACAATTTGACCCTTCGGATTGGGATCGAAAGGCTCTCGGAGGTTGCTACAGTGTAAGACAACGGCCATCAATGTCCTACCTTTGTATCACGCACGGGCACGAGACATAGACTTGTCGAGACGAAGCGTAGAAGGACACTCGATTAGACAACATCATTTTTTGGCTGCAGGATATCTGGAATTAAGAAACGGCTAGTCACTTTAATTCTACGTGCCCTAGCAGCAGGAAATATTTTTACAAGTCTAACAAAGCTCAGTGGCCGGTTCTCGGGGTGCTTAGTGAAAGATCCATCATTTCCCTTGGTAAGGGAGAAATCGAACAGTCATGGACTGTTACTACGTATAAGTATTACATTATTTACTTGAAGGAGTTTTGTTTGGGCGATGATAATCTCATCGCAAATATTATTCAACAAGAGCCCAGCAGAGTTCGCCATGCTCAGTCCTGATAGACCTATTGCCACTCCCTTTGGCCTGGCTACAATATTCCGTTCGCTTGACAACTTGAAAATATGGAAAATTTAAACATGTCCCATGTGAGGTGAAGAGACATCTTCCTACCTTGTCCACGGAACAGGCCTCTTACCGCCACTCTGCTTGCCTCGTTCCATAGATTGTCAGAACTCTTACGGAGAAATTGATTTAAGCAGCGAGGAAAGCGACCAAATTATTGGGACATCGCAAGCAGGGAGGGAAGGGCTCTGAGGTAAGTCGGACTATAAATTTTCTTGACTTAGAAGAGGAATCCACTTAATTTGGCAACTTGGTTATCCATAGTGTCAATCCTTTCAAGTTTAGCATTGCACGTTCACAAAACGCAATGGGAGAAATTGCTGTCTCAACAAGTGTTTTATTGAGTATATTCCTTCAAAAAGTTGAAGTTTTATGTGACCAATGCCATTTCCACCACCAAATATCCACCAGCGCAGCTACACTTAAGCAGCGATCGTAACCTCGACCTCGACACCGGCTTCGATATTGATGATGATTTGCTTGACAACCTCGGTAGGGGCATTGAGACTATGCAATCATTAGTACCGTTGAATGACATAGTATACCGGAACACTTACTCAATGAGACGCTTGTGGATTCTCATCTCAAAAGTATCCCACGTCTTGGAACCTTCACCACAGGGGGTCTTTCGGGTGGTAACCTTGAGGGTCTTGGTTGGGAGGCGGACTGGGCCCTTGACACGGAGATCCTTCGTCTTCGCACGCTCGATGAGCTCCTGGCAAACCTTCTCGAGGGATTGGACTTTTCGGCTGGTCAAGGTGATGCGAATCTTGTGGGTTTTCTGTGATTGCGACCGTCAGAATGTAGTCCACTAGGGTAGCTTATTCGCGCCAACGTACTGGGCCCTCGCCGAACTCCTTCTCTGGCTTTTGGTAAGACATGATTCTTATTGATAGTCCTTCACGACTCGAACGTTTCAGTTACGGCAAAGTGATGAAGGTGATCGTGAATTTGCGGTTGCAGTGTCGATGGGGGGGAAAAAAAGTTCAGAATCATGAATCCGATTTGTGGGCGGAAAGTCTTGGCGCTAGAGAAGCGAGACTAGTCCTGATTGGTGGAACCGGTCCTCCTACGGGAGTGGAGTGGAGTCCTTGTACTTCAATGGATTTCAGCCTTGCTGCAGTCCTAAGGTGCAATAGTCATCACCCACTTGTACCAGTGAGCCAAAGGCCTTGGTCTTGCCTAGTAATAGGCCGGGTTGAACAATGGCTTCAAGTGCATTGCCATTCCTCGTTCCTTTTCCAGGAGAGGCCTGGATGAAGCATATTGTTCCAGAGGAATGGGAGGCTTGCCTCGATGCCTGGATCTCACTTGCCGGAGCTCACCTCTCGTTGCCGAGTCCAGATTTTGCTCGTTATTCCAAGACCGATGAATCCTTACCAGCTTTCCTCATATCGTATGCTTCAGAAATATCATTGCCACATCAGACCAACCTCTCTACAAATTTACCAAAGACGAAACAGCTTCGAAAGCTATGTTATTTGCTTGCAAAAAGGCTACTAGATCTCGAGCATCCCCCGGAACCTATTCTTCAATGGGAATTCCTTGCGGATGTCAGCAAAATCTATGGGTCGAAAAATGGCGGCAAACTAGCCCGTCTTATTTGGAAACGGCATTTGATAGCTCTGGAAATTTCCTTGGCCTCGCTCAAATCTTCCTTGATCCAAGAGCTAGAAGCCGGACTGAAGGGAGATCTAAAGACTGCAGAATCCAATCTCAATCGGCTGAATTACCTTCTCTTTGCATCTCCTGAAGCTGCCGCGTTCTTCATGGCCGGAAGTGACTTTGTGGATTCTCTCATCAGCTGCTACAAAGTCATGAACCCTCCATTGCGGAAAGCTATCATCTCGACCATCTATCTCTGCTTGATAGGGCTTACAGAAGGTGAAAGGCCTAACTTCTCATCTTTGGTTGACCAGCTTTACTCACTCAAAACGGCTGCGGATGCTCACAAGGTTGGGCCGACAAATGTCAACGACTCGCTTGTGGCCGAGCTGGTAACTGATACTCCTTTGTTAAAACAAGTCCAGCAGCGGATCGATGCAAGTCGATCTGGTTCTGTAAGAGCGAAATCAGTTCTGAGTTCTCTTGCGGAATTCCGCAAGCCTGTCGTAGGACGGCCAGTGCGGCTCAACAAAAGAAGTGTCAATAGGGGAAAAGGCATCGCTATGGAGGAGTTCGGTCACAGAGAAGTCCACGTTCATCGGATGAGCTTGATCTCGCAAGTTCAGGATTTATTCCCAGACCTTGGTTCAGGATTCATTATCAGGCTTCTCGACGAGTATACTGATAACGTTGAGCTAGTGATTGGCCATCTTTTGGAAGGATCGCTTCCGTTGCACCTCGAAAATGCCGACCGATCAGAGGATCTGTAAGCTCTTACTTTAAGACTTTGGAATGCCACAGCAGCTAATAATAACAGTGACCCCTCCCATCAGCACATACCTGATATGGTACCCAATTCAACGCCTCCGCTAGCACCTACTCGTCGCAACGTTTTTGACGACGATGCATTTGATCAACTCACCGTTGATGCTTCAAGACTGGACTTTGGACGCCGAAATCCAGACCACACCGCAGACGACATCCTTCTAGACCGATCTAATGCTCCCAGTAAAGCCGCAATTCTCTCCGCATTGGCAGCATTTGACTCCGATGACGATGAACGTGACGATACATACGACGTGGAAGATGTAGGGGGAACAGTCGATTCCGCAACACCTGGAAACAACCCAGAGGAATCGAATGCCGATACTCGAGATACCCATGATGAAGCTCTATTCAGAGCGTACCAAATAACACCAGACATATTTAGCCGCGATGCCACAACACGCAGAGGACAACCGCGATCAATGCTCAAGGAGGACACTGGAATGACAGACGAAGCTATTGAGGGCTGGGGCCTCATGCTCTCTCGAGATCCAAGACAAATGCGAAGACTAGAAGCAAAGTTTTCCACATTCACAGGAGGGCAGAGAGAACTGGGACCTACGGCTTGGAGAGCTGGACCTGCTGGTTCTGGAGCCGAGGACTCAGATATGGATATGAATAATCGTGGTAGAGGGGGACGGTTGAGAAGTGCTCCACATGGTGGACAAGGCAGAGTCCAAGGCAATGTCGCTGGCCCTGCCGGTGATAAAGAGACCGAGGCAGCAAGGAATCGAAAGGAAGCTAATAAGGGATCGAGAGCAAATCATAACAGGAGAGACCAGAGAGCGAAGAAGATGGCTAGAGGAGGCTTTCCTGGCTGAGCTTCAACAATTAAGCGTCTTAACACACCCAATCCCCCCATTTCCGTCAAGTAAATTATAAGTGGAGAAGTATATCAATCTACAAAACATAGAGCAATAAATGGCTGACGTCCATCACATGCAGTTAATAGCAATTCATTCCTAGAATCCTTCTCCGAAGCCAGTGCTAAGTAAGCTCTCATGATCCCATAACTTTCTCCTTCAAGCTCTCCGCCAAAGTAGTCTCCCCCTTAAAAGTCAATCCACCACCGAAACTATGCTCACTATTCTTACCACCATCTGTAATCTTACCTTCCGTAACACCAGTCTCAAAGGCGCAACTGCCCATGTCGAGTTTCTTAGCTGGGCCAGTGGGCGAGATATCGAAGTCAAAGATATCCATCGGGAGACCAAGGGTGGTACAGGCACTACATAATTTTAATCAAAGGGCAAGAAAGACAGGAGGGGGGAGGAAGCTAACTTGGGAATATCAACGATGCCAGCAACATGGCCCTGCACAGGGGCGCAAGAGAGAAGGAGGTAGACCTGATAATCGGAATACCCAAAACGCCGTAAGTACTCGATGCAGCCTGATCAGTTAGCTAGTACTTAAGTATGGGTCTTGGCATGGGGAATGTTACGGAGAATAGTCTGTCTGTAGGCAACAGTGACATCCATATAGTGCTAGCTACGATCAGCTCGTCAAACCCTCAGTATATCAAGTTGGTAACAATACCTGCTTCCCATGCTGATCAACCGAGAATCCTTCAAATGTCAAGTACCGACCAGGGCCGTAATGAGGCTCCACTGGCCCAGGGAGGTAAATCGGGGATTTCATGCCTAGATCAGCAATACCATTCTTCATCACCTTGAAATTGATGGTAATGACGCCAGACATCTCAATGGCGCCACAAAATGAGATCTCTCCATCCCCTTGAGAGAAGTGAAGATCTCCAACACTGAATTTGGCCCCTTTAACGTGGACAGGCAGATACACTTTACTGCCTCGGCTGAGATTTTTGATGTCACAGTTTCCGCCATGTTCGGGGCGTCCTATATCTGTTAGAGAATGGTTCGAGGGAGGTCAGAGGAGACGGACCCGGGATGGTTCGAGCACCTTCGCGGCCAACTTTTTCTCTGATGTCTTCGGTGGCAGAGCCAGCATGAACGTTTTCTGGGTTGGGGGGCTGGGCAACGATTCGGTCGAGTTTATTTGCTGCAATGAGATCCACTTCACGCTTGTTCCAGGTTTCAAGGACCTGGAGTAAATTGTGAGCATATGTATCTCCTTGTGAACGGGCGAGGAGGGATATACTTCAGCAGAAGGAGCACAGCCTAGAATACCTGGATGGATAAGACCTGGAAATTTTACATGTGGGAGATGGCGGGATGTGCAATAGATCCCTTCGAAGTCCCAAATGGCCTTGGCTCTATAAACTGGTCAGTTCTGGCAGTCAAAGATGATACAGATACAGTATGAGAGTTGTAAGCAATTTCCCAACAGTTGCAAAGTCTGTAGGTAGGCCTCATCTCAGTGATTGATTGAAAATGTAATTAGCTGCGCATATTGCTCGAATTCAAGTACGATGATCGTAAGCTTGGAAAGTATTCTCTATGGTGGCCCAACTTGACCCCTGATCTATGTTTGTACCCAAGGCAAAGCCTTGACTTCACACTTTTGATATGTCTTGGAATGGATAGTAGGCCAAACAGGGTCGTGGGCGGTGATGCAGAGGACGATCTTTGTAGCAGCAGCAGTAACAATGACGGAATGCAACTGACGCAGAAGGGTAAATTTCATCTAAAAACCCACCACCATTATTCTTATCGAAGACACCTGCATCAGGTGTCAATAATATGAGAGAAGCATAATTTCCCCTAAGTCACGAACCGGTCTGATTTCATCAGCAAGCTCCTTGGGTATACACTCTGGATATAACACTCACGAATCCCCACGGGTGCTGTTCATGGGGCTGAACATCCATAATCTCTACAAGCAGGACATCTCCTGGCTCGGCAGTCTCGATTTCAAAAGGACCGGAGAGGTAGTGGATTTTTGTGAGATCAACATTTTTGACATCATCAGCACTATCATTATTACCTGAATGACTGTTAGCAAGCTAGGCACCCTATTGAGATTTAATATCGACCAATCTGTCCACCAGTCCAATCGACCTACTCGACGTCAGTAAAATAGCCGAGTTCAGGTAATCTCAGAATCATACACATTCAATCTTCACGGTTTCTCCATTCTTAATACTTCCGGCGAATGGAATATCTGGATGCCAGCGATTATGCAATTTGTTTTGCTTCTCTGCCGGAATCTCCAGTGAGACCTCGCAGATGTTGCGGATGCCAGTCAGACCCATGATGTTGAAATAGTATGGGAGGGGGCGGGAGGATGGGGATAGCTTGGTGGGGTAATCTTAGCTGCGGAATTAAGGCGGCTGAGGAACAGAATTTGGAGATAGAGAACAACAATGGATGAGAGGATTGAGGATTGAGGGAGATGAAGAGGAAGATGAAGATGAAGATGTTTGGATTTGGATTTAGATCCTAGTGGGAGTATACAATGTAATGATATAATAGCAATAAAGCAATGGACTTAGTCATCCTGAGCAGAAAGCTGTGTCAGAGGAACAAATCAGGAGCATCACATCCGCTGATAAGAGCTGGCCATCGTTATCAATTGGTTGCCCCTTCCCCTCTTTGCTACCTGACTATCTGACGATACGAATCAAGCCAAAGATCCAGCCACCCGCCTTACCGAGCTAACTATTTGATGCCGGGCTTCATTTGGCTCGGATTACTCCCGGCCATATATTCTTCGTATGTACAGTACATATTCACAGCATTTCATTTTCTTGGCTCATCACATAGTTGTGACTTGTGGCCGACATCAGAAGCATCATCAGCATCGTAGACCCATCCTCTGGATACTCCCTTGCGGAATAATCATCTAGATCTTAACTCAGTGTATGCTGGTGGTGGCCCAGTAGGAACTCCGGACGAGCTTCCAATATCGAGGGGATTTTGTGCGGCTGGGGGAGAGTTGGAATTGTTGTCGTTGGTGTGAGCATCGAGGTTTGAGAGCTTCAGGTTCAAGAATTCGTGCTTGTTTCTCCACTGTTGCTGGCTTGCAGCAAAGCCCTCACTCTGAGCTGCTGGTGGGGGCGGATCTGTGACCTTTGTAATAAGGTATGCTGTCGAGGCTTCGGCAATCCCATAAATGAGGACGCCTAGCAACGGAATACGCAGGAAGATATAGAAACCGACACCGAAGCCGAACAGAAGACCTTCTCGGTCATGGAACCAGTGTCTCTTCTGTTCTTTCGTAAACTTTATACGAGAGAAGTAGGGTTCGAGCTACATTGCAATCAGTTGATGATCTTAAATTCGTTCGGACTTTGAGCCTACCAGTTCTCTCATTAAACTTCTAGAAGAGAAGTAACTCTGCAAGAATATCACAAGATATCTTCGAGGCAAAAACATTCCTGTGCCAAAGACAATGGCTGCAGGTCCAAGACCTGCTACCGAGTTGAAGGTGTAGAAACTTGCTGCGGGAAGAACGAGTCTTCCCGCATATGGGATGTACGATAGAGCAAAGACGGCTAAAGAGAGTCCAGCTTTCCTGCCAAACCTCATCAGGAACATTGTGACTGCTTCGGCAGTACTTTTAGAATGTGTGCTGCTATCTCGAGTTGGGTACTTCCGCAGATTGAGGTAGTAGGTCTTCCGAAGTGTTGAAATGTCCTCTCCCTTGTGCTTCGCATAATATGTTTGATCAACCCAGGCGAGCCAGGAGGAATGTTAGCAAGAAGCTTACTCGGATGAGGGATGACTAACGAGTCCATGAACCTGTGGAGTATTAGCATCAATATTTCAAAAAAGAATGCGAAGTACCCACATGTTATCAAGTGTTGGCGTAACGTATCTCATCAATGTCATAAGAAAGAATGGAACTTGCAGAACATAGTTTTGTATGAAATCGAGCCCATTGACAATGTCATTGTCCCAACTGGCAGATTGGAGATCAATTACGAAAGACAAGAACCAAAGGAGAACCTTGATGCCAATGACCTGCCCAGCTTTGTTAATATCAAGCATGGAAGTCCTAGAGCTACGAGGCAAACCTTACTGGAATGCTAATCAGAAGTCTTATTGCAATGCCTGCCGCAACAGCTAAAGCAGCTTGCTTGTAATGTTCAGAGGTAAATAGAGCGGGATTCTGCAATGCTCGTAGTGCTTCGAGACATCGTCAGACGAGGTTGAGGTTGGGAATTGTGGGTTTACTAACCGCCAACCACCGTAAGCTGGGCTCCTCTGAGGATAGCATTGGGATCAAAGTTGGAGACTGTAAGTTTATTCTTGAGCTCCTCTTGAGTCAAAAGTCGTTTATGCGTTTGAGGCATTTTCTGAGCCATAGCTATTACTCTTATGATCGATTACCAGGTACCAGCTGATTCCAGCCCAAGACAAAGTTCATCCAAAATCCAGGATTTGGGTTACGTCATGCATCAGAGCTGGCTTAGCCGCTGCTGTTGGGGGCTAATTTATGTACTGTACACGCTATTGCTGGGGCTTTAGCGTTTCGCGTGAGGAAGCTGGGGCTGGGCTGGGGGTTGGACAATTGCGCGCCCGCGCTCTAGTACAAGACAGTACTGTACCGAACGTCGAGTCTCAACACAATCTATCCCTTCGAAGAGGGACCAGAAAACTTTTGCCCCATCTGCGCTTCTACATCGAAAGCGCCAGATCGTCTGAGCCTGGACTGAAATCAGCAATTGTCCTCGATTCTCACTCCTCAATGGAACTTGTCCGTAGTGGTAGACTGTACTACGACGACCGTCGCAGTGAAACCCAAACCTCCTTCGACGCTCCCGCCTCATCCGTACGCTGCCATGGTCACTAGGCAATAGCAGAAGGTAGAAACTTGGGAACCAGCTCATTATGACCTCTTTTACTCCTGCAACGCCGATCTCACGGCGATCGTCCAGCCTCCCTGCCGGCAGACTGACATTGGGTAGTCCGGACCCGCAGATTGAGATACTGTTCACACTACCGTCAGTTCGCATTATATCATTCACAACATCCTCGAAATCTACCTCTGGCCCGGGTTCGATTAACGCAGCCACGAAAGTTGAGGTTGAGCCGGGCACATTGTCATGGGTTTCTCGCTTTGAGCGAACAATTGCTGTTGGTATGTAACTTGATATACATGGGTGGAATCAAAGTAACTTACTATTTAGGACCCCTACGCATATATAGAGCTCCCGGATCAGTAGCCTTCTTGAACTGCGCAAATGCATTGCGGCCAATATTACCCAAATCTCAGGCATGGTGCGTGGATGGGGACAGCAAATTCGTCCTGCAGATTAGACCACCGCAATACTGGCGAATAGAAGTTCCGAATACCACGAAAGACGAAAATCTGATGATAGAGGAGCTAAAAAGAGTTCTCGAACAAGTCTTGCGATATGAGAAGACGGCTTGTCCTTTTCAGAGGGATTTCGTGGTGAAGCTACCCGAGAAACCGCAAACGCCAATCAAGAAGAGACCTTGGAAGCCAATTGAGAGACCTTCTGGCGATACCTCCCCGAAGTCGTCGCCATTACTACAAGCTATGTTTCCAGCAGATGATCAAGTCATAAGCCACATACCTGAACCGAGGCCTTCGACCCCATGTCCAGCTTCAGAGCCCTCGACCTTCTCTGGACATGCTACCATCCCCACTACGCCTCTCAAGAATACCAAGTCACTAGTTGAGGAAATAGAGAGCCGGCGCGGACCATCTGAAAAGGCGTCGAAGATTTCCACCGAGCCTGATACCACCGCCTCTGAAATCTTGCAACGGACCAGCACCGAGTCTAGTGATTCAATTGCCGCTGATTCTCTGGAGGTATCATTACTGGGGAACACGGACACAGAATATATATTCGGTGCTTTTGCTGGATTAGAGGAGGATAGTGACAGTTCCAGTGATGCAACCGACGATTCCATACATACGTCGAGAAGCAGTACACAAGCCGAAAACCAGTCCCTCGGGATGGATTCCAACCAACAAAACAACAGACCTCAGTCAATACAGCATTGCACCCGATCAGTCACGGCACCCCCGGTGCTCTCGTCAATCTCCAGTCCCCCTTCGAAACAAAGAGCCAAATCACCACTCCGGTGTTTGACGAGATTTGAAACGAGCTCAGACTGCTCGTCGAGCGTCGAATCCTTCCACAGTTTCCAGTCTTGGCATTCGCCCCTTGCTCCTCCATCGCCTCCTGCTTCCGAACCATCGTCGCCAATGTCGACTTATCCTTATCCACATCAGAACATTATCTTGCCGAAGCGAGATATCCATTCTCGAGATGCCTCCGAATTGACAATCACTCCTGAGACGCAAAGAGTCTGGGATATCTCCAATTCATCCAGGGTTCGGACTACTTCAAGGAGCTTGTCACCGCCTCCAAGAACCCCACCAACCCTCTTCTATGATGGCAGTCAAAAGTCAGATGAGGAGCATTCAGAGATCGTCACACCTCCACCGCTCAACTCTACCATTCGACATCGTGCCACGACTAGTAGCAATTCCCGTAGGCGAGCACTATCACCACTACCCGCAGCCGTCAACTTATTCTCTCCTCCAAGACAAAAATCACGACGACTGCAAACTGCCCGGCACCTACCTACTGCTATCATACAGAAAACTTGCGAGATCTTACTCAGCCCGCCTAGCCACCTGTTCCATTTGATGCTCAGCATTGCGTCCAAAATTGCAGCTGGAGAATGGCGAGGTGTTCTCTCAGGCAACGGAGAGGCTGTACATTGGAACTTCGAAGATGAGTATGGTTCAGACACCGCTCTATATGAAGATGACTACGGTATGAGTATAGCTAAGACGTCTAGTATCTACATGCCTGGAGGCAGCTGGGAAGTGGATTGATTGTTTTGATATTTTTCATTCTGGTGTGTGTTATTTTTGTACAAGATACCATTGGTTGTATAGATTTGGAATAGTCAGGAGCTATTTCGTGGAGTTCTGCATTGGATGCGAGGAAAATATGGGCTGGGCTACCGGCGCATGTCTATTGGATTGGTCGTTATATTTGATCGTCATTGATCGCACCTCTTGCCAAGGCACACGGCCGGCTGGATTATAATATAATGAAGCTTTCGACAGTGTAAACTTTCATGCGGGGGAGTAAGACATAGTGTAAGACAGATGATAGTGCTGAAAATAGCCTCATATAATTAATTTATCTTGGAACACATAGATGCTGGCCCAAACCCCCAGTCCTAGACCTCTGCACGAAGAGAAGAAAAGGAGCCCACGTAACCAAAAGAACGCGACTAGAATAACAATGTAAGTCAGTTGAATAGATAATTGTCGGAGTGAGAATTTAATCCATGTGATTCATTTTTGGTATGTCTCCGATAAGTTGCACAACAGCAAACAAGACCTCAGGCTCCTCAGCGCCGTAAATGCTCCTTCCTGCGTGTAGTCATAGCACCATCCCATCCCATCCCAAGTCTAACCTTCATAAATTAAAAATCCCACTGACACCACTCCATTTTTGGTGGCACCAAAGGCATCATTCCACCTTGAAACGAGCCGTTTTGCTTTGCATATTTATAGGCCGCTTCTGTTTTCTCATCATATAGTGCATCGTCAACCCTTGTGTCCTTGTTGGGGACCGGTGTCCCGTCTGGAAACCATATTCTCTGCCAGCTCCCATCTTGACCTGTAAAACCGGGAGCGCCATCTCTGTACACGACTCGCTTGTCTTTGAATGTTATTAGTCTCCCAGAAGCGTCTTTTGTGCAGTACGACCCCATTTGTGGATGCGGTGCGCCGAGTTGTGCGTTAGATTGTCCGTTCACACCTGGTTGAGGTTGTGGAGACTTGAATGGGTTCGAAGGGGATAGCTCTATTGTTGGTGGCTGTCCGAATGGGTTTACAGCTGGAGTCGGATTTGATAAACGCTGATTGAACGGGTTGAAAGGATCGCTCGATGAAAAGGCCCCGAAGGAATTTGGTTGAGGTGTAGCAGCGGGCTGTCCAAAGGGATTTGAGGCTCCTTGCGTTGGTTGTGTAGGAGCACCAAAAGCGCTTTTAGCTGGAGATGGTACGCCAAAAGGCGCGGGAGTCCCTCCTAAAGGGTTTGTATGAGAAGAGGGTGCACCGAAAGGGCTCGGATTCAGTGTCGGGTTCGATGATTGTGCGAAAGGATTGGATTTGATTGGTTGCGGTGCCCCGAACGGATTAGGATTTGGCTGAGCAGCTGCTCCAAAAGGATTGGATGTTGTATGTTGCGAAGGTGCCCCGAAAGGATTAGAAGCCTGCCCATGCTGTGAAGGTGCTCCAAATGTACTTGTTGGCTTCTGGGTAAAGGGATTTGGAGTACTAGCAAAAGTAGAAAATGAGTCAGCGGCAGGAGCTGAAGCGCTCGATATTGTGGCTCCAAAAGGATTTGGTTTCTGGCCCAGAATGGAAGGCTGCCCAAAAGCTCCCCCAGAACCAGACTGCGTGGGTGCACCAAAAGCTGGAGCTCCAAACGGGTTGGGTTTCTGACCAAGTGCTGATGTTTGACCAAAACCTCCACCTTGAGCCGATGGTGCTCCGAAAGCTGGGACAGCGGGCGATGGCTGACTCGCTGCTCCAAATGGGTTTGGATGAGAGTTGGCAACTTGCTGAAAAGTTCCCTGGGTATTGAAGGGGTTCGGTTGTGATCCAGCTGGAGCACCGGCTTGGCTGCCCCTGACAATATCTATCCTGTTTGGATGATCTTTCTCAGAAGCAATAACAAAGTTGATAGCTCCATCAATATTGTTGATTGCCGTTTGCATTTGTTGCTCCGAAGTTTGGTACAGCTTTTCTGCATCTTGAACCTGTAGACATTGAGCCCTGTTCTGAGAATCCCCGTCAAATTGAGTCTACTCACTGCTTGTTGAGGATTCCCTAATGCTACAGCCATATAATGAAGGAGCCGCATTTCCTCGAAACTTTGCTCGCGTACAGGGCCTCCAAACAATTGCGCAGGAGCATTCCGCCCCGGCCCGTACGCAGATAATATCCATTGCGGTCTCTCAGACGTCAGATCGACGAGTATTGCGCTCTTGTCCAAGGCATATTGAAATGTGCTGGGTGGCGGTGCTACCAGACAGCTTAGCTACATTCAAATTCGTTGGAGATCCCTCTTACCTCTATCCTGGTAGCCATTGTTACGCGGGCCAGTATTGTCCTGAAGGGGAGCGAATCGATTGCCATTGGAAATAGATTGTTGGTTTGGATTCGACGAATGTAGGAATTTACAACTGTCTGCGTGGATTCATAAGTTTCAGGTTCGGGAATCAGAAGAGAAAACAGAACTACCTACTTCCGTTGCGGCAGTTACCTTGCTGCCAGAATCTACATATAACTGGTGGCATCCTCACAAGCACAAAGATTCCTTTTATTTGTTGCAACGTTGCGCATCTCTGGGCACTATCGCATAGTCGTGGCTTTTAATTGCAGGTGATAATGTAGGTAGCAGAAGTACTGTAATACTTCGGGGGCACTTCTCTCCAGCCTCGTCAATCTAAACCGCGTCGCGTTTCCAGCCGTGGAAGGCCTCGTCTCGTGACTCTATTGACTAATCACTCAACTATCGATGTCAAAGGGGTGAATCCTATACATGTAGTTATTTTCGAGGTGCTATTGATTGACATCTACAGAAACAAAACATGTTAACTCAAATCGGTTTCACAACTCGTCTTTCACTACAAAGGAGGAGGTCTTTCACCACTTCTTTCATACAAGTCACCTTATGCTTGAAACTCAAATCCAGCCGTTGAAAGACTACACAAATTAGGCATATCGAATTCATGACAGTTAGGGGAGCAGTGTAGGTGAAGCCTGAAATAGTGAAGTAGGATAAAACACGGCCTAAGAGCCGTCTACATGAAGCAATATCATACAAAAATCCGCGAATCATTATATGCCAGAGAATACAGCTGTTACACCTCTACCACACTCAATTTTTTGTTCCACGCTAACGCTCCTTCCTTCCAATCGTATCTTTGTCCTGGGTGTTATCTGAAATCTATGTTCTTCTCGCTTTCCCCTCTCTCTGTCTGCTTCAATGTCAAGAGGTGGAATGTATGTTGGGTTGTTTACATTGTTTCGCTTCCCAGTTCCTACCTGGTAGAATTCATTTCCGCCCCATAAAAGGATGTCTGCGCCCCAATTGGTATCATTCTCTGAGCTGCGATTATTTGCTCCTAGGTGGGTGACATTATCCATGACAGCGGACATGTGCGTGCTACCCACCGAAAGATGTGCTAGACGTATTGGAATGACGGTGCTCTTGCCTTCATCATACTCAAACAGACCCGACAAAGCCTTGATTTTGGTGGGAGTACCCTGTACGTGTGTCCATCTGCCATTTCCTAGACCACCGAAGATGCCTTGCCCACAAGCCCATGTGTCTGCGGTAATACGCCCAAGGCCTTTCGGATCCTCCTCTCCTTGACCGGCAATTCGAGTAGCATCGATGGTGAAGAAGCTGTTTACTCCTCCAGCAGCTATACTGGTTACTCTGGGAAGTAAAGAAGTGCCTTTGTAGAGCTTCTCAATTGGAAGGAGGGAGGGAGCATCAATAATAGGCGATTCAGGCGAAGGATCAAACCCCAATTGTCCAACAGAGTTGTCCCCGAATGCAAAAACCCGTCCTGCTTTATCTATTGCAAGGGAATGAAAATCCCCAGCGGCAATCTTGGAAATATCGAATCCCTTCAGAGTGGTGATTTCGTGTGGCTGGTCGTACGGACCTTGAGGTCTAGTATTCCATGTCAGTCCTGGAATCCCAAGCTGTCCTCGAGAAGGAAAATCCTCAGTGCCCGAAGCGGCCGAGAATAACCTCCCCTTTGAAGTCAAGATAAGACAGTGCTCAAGTCCACTGCTAATATCCGATATCCTTTCACCCCATGCCAAATCCTTCAACTGAATTGTCCGATAACTGATGCTGGATCTGCTGTTCCAAAATGGGAACCAAGAACTCTCTAGCGGTTTCGGCCCAGAAAGTTGATCCACCTGACATGCAGACACAGAATATACATTTCCACTCGCAGATAACGCTATAATCCGATCTCGCGAGAGAGATAACTTAACCAAGTCCTTCCCTCTAAGGGTCGGTATTGGGTCCGTCGTTCTGGTCGAAAATCCAGCTCCCCATTGAAGCAAATCTCCATTTTCAGCGATAGCTACTCCAAAGTTTCTGTCCAGCTTTATATCTCGAATGAGCTTCCCATCGAAATAAGGTATCCTTCTAGGTGTCTTGATGCTGATTTCGTCGGAATCGGGTGCTGCTACTCTACCGCTATTCGAACCCCAAGCGTATACCCCAGGGTTCTCCCAACTCCTCTTGACTTGCAGATGCTGTGAGCTGATTAGATCTCGATTCTCTTCTCGCGAGCTTGCCTTCTTTCGGGCAGCTTCAAACTTGGCTTCCACTGGTGTGGGGACTGCTTCTGCATGTAGAGTGTGAGGATAGCCGAGTGTGTAGAGGATGCCACCTCCTACCGCTATCGAGAAGAGGAGGCCAGCTGTTCGAGCCGAGCGCGGCCTACTGTAAACAGCAATTCGCGATCGTGTTTGATTTCGAAAATATCGTATTTGAGCTCCGCATGCTCCTCGAATCAACTTGTCTGCACGCTGAGCAGTTGAGACGGGTCTCAGAACGACTCTTGCTAGGACCATCTTGGAGATCAAAGATATCTATCATATGCTGTATCCATTCAATCCATTGAAGCTTGCATAACCAGAAGAAATTGTCGAGACTCCCGGGGCTTCTTAAAGTCGAATGTTGTTTTCCTCAGCCTTGCCTTCCATGACGACTTGATTTCTTATTGTACATGTACCAAGTACATAAAGGTTTCGGAGCACTCTGCAGTCCGTGTGACACTAGCGACCGGTGGACCCCGACTTGGCCTTGGGCGTGTTGGGGATTTGGAAATGCCATGTTAATAGCCTTCAACCTCACGTAACATAAATCAACATGTATGAAGATTCTTGGTACAGTTTTGTGCCAGAGTCGCATCCGAGGAAGGATGATACCTCAACGCAAGCACTAAAGCATCGCCGAAGAGAATCCCTTCTGAAACAGCCAAATGTTAGAAATTCTACATCGCAGTGTTTACAGATTTCACTAACATAGCCAAAGGGGGGCAACCGGATTTCAGAGCTTCCAGATCCTATCGTGGAACTCTTCCAGGATCCTGCAGGTCTGGAAGGACCCCCAAAGGCAACGATTGCTAGAAGGGCCAAATCTTATAGCGACTTTTATGAAGCCGCTGTGACATATCTCAGTAAGGAGGCTATGACAGAGCAGCCACGAGATGAGTTTGATCTATCAGATATGGCTTTAACTGTGCAAGGATCGAATAGCAGCTTCGAGGATTTTGAAGCCGATCTTCTTGATGAAAGCCAGGAAGAATATCGGTAAGCATTTCATCTCGCAGTTGACAAATCTGGCTAAAACCCCACCAAGATTGTACAAAGACCAGCTTGTCTTGTCCGAGCGGCATCTCGATACTGTTCTCAAAGACACGATAGCTGCTTTGGATCTATTAGAATCTCTCTCTAAGTCCTTTAAGGCTGTGGACTTAGAGACGACTGCATTTCAAGCCCAATGCGAGGGTCTGTTGGCTGAGCAGAAACGTCTTCGGGATTTAGCAGATAAAGTGGGAACTGACCTCCAATATTATGCGTATCTCGAACCTCTTACTAGGAGGCTTAATGGACCGGGTTCGGGTTCGGGAAGACTTGTGAGAAATGACGATTTTCTCGATATGCTTCTAAATTTGAATACTTGCGTCGATTTCATGGACCGGCATGTGAGTTACTGGGTGTATCCAGAAGAGATTATGAACTAACAATAATAGCCAAACTATCGGGACTCCACCGTCTATAAGACTCGTTACGCCACTCTACTAGAGAGAGCACTGGATCTCGTTCACACTGCTTTTTCCTCTGCTCTCCACGAGGTCTCGGATAGTGTTTTGAAAGACCTTAAGGCGAAAGAACTCAATGAAACTGCTGAATACATCCTACTCTATGGCAAATATGAGACTGTTTACGAAAACCTTGGACATCCCATTCAGAGGCTACTGAAGAGTGCAGACTTCGCATTTGGACAGGAAGGCGATGATACAGCAGCAGGTCCTTATGTTCATCAATACCACGAGCTTTACAATCAGCTTCTTGATGCCTTTCTCAAAAGCCGTGAGCCAGTTGGGGTTTTGGTTCTGAAGAACCTCAAAAAAATTGCAACAAAGGGAAAGCCGGAAACCGATTTCGAGCATTTTGCCCGATTATGCGTTCAGCATGTTTTGGATATTTGCCATAATGAGCAAAAGCTAGTAACTCAATTCTTTCAAGATGGTCCTCTCTTAGCCGACTACCAGCCTTTGGAAGCATATACCAAGAGTATCGAGTATGCTGGAAGACTCGAAAATAACATCCTCTCACATCTTGAGACGCTGCACACATTTCTCTTGCCATACTTGAGTAATGGCGATTTGCAGCAAATATGTGATCTTGTCAACTGGCTCGAGACTATGTACATGGCGTCCAACGATGACGAGCTGGGAACCGACCAACTAGGAGACAGCCGGAGGTCAATTGCGCAGGCATTACTCAGCAAATATCTTTGGAAGACGCTAGATGATCTCTTTCTCAAAGCAGCTACGGAGATTGAGCACTTCAAGCCAACGCAAGAGGATCTTAAGGTCACTACAAAAGCAATGATTATTACTAATGAGACGGCCAAAGCGGCCTATAGCGAAGGGCTTAATACTGTCCAAGTCCATGGCAGCCATGCTCCGCTCGTATCAAACTCATACCCAACAGTGAAAACCGCTGTCAGGTTGCTCGTTATGTACAACGAAGGCATTTATGATAGACCTGTGAGTTAAAGTTCCCTGGTCCCGAGCTCCTTCTCTGATACTAATTTTTCTCTAGCGTACAAGCGACGTTCTCTACGAGATTGTCCACCAAGTCACCGAGTCGCTTCAAAAAGCTGCCACGACTATCAAACGAGTCTCTACTATGATGGATGCGCAACTCTTCCTCATCCGGAACCTCATGTTCATCGAGAACCTCTTCATGACCCAAGAGATCCCGGATGTCATCCGCCAATCTGCCGAATTTGACTTTTCTCCAATTTGGGATACGATACAAGAGCTACAAGACCGCAAACAGCTATTCAACCCTCTGGCGTACATAACACCTCTTGTAAAAGGCAACCTACTTCCAGCTGTTGTAGACCGCGTTCTAGATGCGAGGAAGGAGCTTGAAAAAATTCTTGTGCAGCAGATTACGGCATTCACAAAAACGTGGCAGGCAAAGTTAGAAGAGAAGGACGAGAAGAAGAGGAGCTTGGTTGCGAGGGAGCTGGAGATAATGCTAGACAAGGCATTGGATGATGAGACGACAAGGGCAGCTTTATTGAAGATGATTCGAGCCGAGGAGTAGATTTTGATGTGTGGCGACGGCTTAAAGTTTGCAGAGTCGTTTGTGTCTTAGAATATAAATATTATATCACTACAACTGGCCCCATTTGAAGTGGCAGCGATTTAAATAACTACAGTTGTTACTTTGTCTTTCCGTGATACAACCACTAGTACCTTCAACAGATCAATGACACAAAATAATCAAGCACACCGCACCAGACAGAATAACCTTCAGCTCCAACACCGCCATGCTCACACAAACAAGTCCCTCCCCTCTCGTTTTACTCTTGCCTACGCTTTATCCACATATACTATCTTCACGCCCGGCCCCCGCATAAATATAAAGCTGTCGCTACACCTGTCAGAATCGCATCGAAACAACACTTTTCAAATGGAGACTATGCTTTTAGCATTCTATATTTAGCTTTGCAGAAAGAGTATCTTATATTCTGCTACGAATCATGATGTGGACTTGGCTAAGGACGGAGGGAACAATGAACAATGCGTGCCGAAGGAGAGTGGAAGGGAAGAGTATACTACAGATAAGCATTTCCAAAGATCTAGGGCGAATTTCTAGAGATGGTGGTATTTTATATTGGTAGCATGGTCAATTTTACGATTTGATTTGATTTGGTTTGTTTGCTGATCACTATGGTCCATTGGACCTTTTCATTCGTTTGAGATCTGGGTCGAACATTGTCCTAACCATAAAATCATAAATTGCACAGATCTGTATTTGAACCGTACATGAGGCAAAACCCCCCTTTGAGAGGAGTGCGTAGAATAAATCATAGTCATCAAATGGGTATGTCGTATTCGTTGAAAGAGATATGACCGCTATGAGATGTGCTCGCTGCCAGCCATATATGTTTCATTGACAAAGACAGCTTGCTAATTCACTTCTCCAGAAAGAAGTTGACGAACTCCTGATCTGCGCTTCATGTCAGCATCTCCTACCAAAAAAAGGCTCCAAAGATTGAGAGTAAGACAAAAACATACAATCAATCGTTCCATCGCCATTCTCATCGACCTCCTTGATCATAACTCTCAAATCATCATCGGTAAGATTCTCCCCAAAAGTCTTCATTAGTGCTCCTAGCTCATCGACAGAGATCGTTCCCGACCCATCTTTGTCGAAGACGTTGAAAGCACTGCGCATTTCCTCATCGATATTGGCAGGCTTGCTTTTGATGCTCATCATCTGGATGAATTCTGGGGAGATGTCAGCCTCAACTTTCATATTAGCCACTATGATGTTGGCATGGTAAACAGTACCTTCTAGGTCAACGGTGCCGCTCTGATCATGATCTACTTCATTAATCATGTCTTCAATCTCAGACATTGTTGGGTTGAGTCCTAGGGATTTCATGACAGCAGACATCTCTTCCTTGGTAATAACACCTACAAGAGTTTAGTCGACTATGCGATGATGACAGGGCAGAAAAGAAAGAGGGATATACCATCGTTATCGCTGTCCTTGATGGATGTCAATATGGGGGGATTCCAGATTCATAGAGTCAACTTACGAAGAGAGCAAAAGCCTCTTTTAGAGCGGCCGTATCGTTCTGATCCTAAACACCACCAGGCTGCTAAGTATAAGAGCTCTAAAATGAGGGGTAATTTGAGGTTTTAGTAACGGCTGGGCGTTCTTACAGTTGGAGCTTGAAATTCAGGCATCTTGAGGTTTATGAGCCAGTTTGCAAGATGTAGAGCTCTACAGTCTTGATACACAAGTTCAGGTTGTTAAGCCTGATCAGAATCAGTACGTAGGGTGGTTGAGGAAGGAGGGGCGGTCTTGGCTGCTTTTTCAGCTGCATATATTGTCACATGATTCTCACTGCATGAAGTTCTAGGTTCTCAGTCGGGGTATCAACCAAACTTCCATCTACATATTACCTGCCAATTGGTCCCTCTCCTATTAGGTCCTGAGATGACTGTCAAATGCATGCATGGGGTGAGGTAGTTATAATCAAACTGGCCGAGTCTCCCGGCACCCGAGAATATCCGGAACATAAAAGATCTCTGGACCATAAGGCCAAGAGCATTGCTAGTATACTTCTAAGTGCTTGGATGTTTACTAAGTGAACTCACAAGACTGTTGAATTAAACTTAGATTATTTATCTGTAAATAAAGTTAAGGAAGGGTCTGAGTGTTAGTTGCAGTGAGTTACATGTTTTTGCTCTCTAGGTACGCAGAGTTACCAAACGTAGCAGCAAAGAAGTATGTGAGTATATGGAAGACGAGTTACATTTAGTAAGTTGCCTGAATGTGTGGTTTCTTGCCCAAAATCACATGCATCGTAATCATCACTTGAACGAAAATATATTCCGAAAATTGTTCATGTGCTGGCAGTCATTCATTCCTTAGAAAGCTAGTTTTTGTAGCTGATCCCCGATGAAGTGCATCCCATTTTCCATGCAAATTACTCCAGACCCATCCAGACGGCTTCCTATCCCTTAAGCTTGGGTAGTCTTGGCGGCAGCCTGGTTAGGGTTCACCTTCTTCCCATCCTTGTTGTAACGGACACGGGGAGGAGGAGCCCGGTTGCGGCGGCCCTCACGAGATCGGACACTATGAGAGAATTGTTAGCCCGGATATTCAGCCTCAAGAAAGGATGTTCGACCAAGGTTCTTCTCAGTGCGTGACGTACCGGACAATCTTGCCATGGATAGCGCATGAGACACAGTACTGCAACTTGAGGTACATCTTGGGAACGGTGTATTCTGGGAATACAGATGCGTCGGAGATATCTCCTGTGGTGGGAACACTTCGTCAGCCAACTCTCCAAGGTTATTTCTCCTTTCTGGGCCACAAACTGATCGCAGCTGACTCGACCATGTTGCGAATGGTAAATCTCTTGACTGTCCAACACAGTTAGTACGTACTTTCTTCAGTAAATGGAGAGCTAAAACTTGCTTGCTTTGTCCTTTGGGGTGCAACGCGAGCAGTTGGAGCATCTGATAGGCTTGACGTGGCCGCGGCCGTTCTTGTTGCGTCCGCTATGGATGTGTATTAGCTTCTAAACATTCCAATATAGCACCTGTGTTCGAGCTATCGACATCGCAGAACTGGTGGACGAATATGCGGGTATGAAATTCCTCTGGGACTTCGAGGGCATCCATGCGATTGGAACGGTCGATGTGCCAGTTGGTATCAAGGGCTATGACGAGGGACAACTAACTTGCTTGCGCGTTTCTTGACCATGATTGCGGTTCTGTAGTCGCGAAAGGTTAGGAATGTCTAGGGGTTTATTTAAGGAGTGTGCCTTACTGAGTGGTTTACTGAAATTGGTGGTTGTCGGCGTCAATTCCCCAAGGCGAGATATTTGGATAAGCGACTCGCACTTTTCTTGTGGGAAACCCTAACTGACTAGCCTTCCTTTGGCTTAGCTGAGCGGCCGCACATTTTCGCGAAATGCATATTCGATTCCCAACCTCAAATTCTTTTCTTCCTTCTCCTTCTGATACGAAAATCCGATTGTTTAGGATACCATCACTGGTTAGGTACGTAATCTATTTCAAAACTCTGGAGCGTATTTAGAACTGACTCTTGTACAGGCAATCATGCAAATTTTCGTGAAGACCCGTAAATCTCTCTTTCTGCGCTCCCTCTCAGGACGCCCGCACCCATATCACACCGAATGCTAACAGCGTCGCAGTCACGGGCAAGACCATCACGCTCGAGGTCGAGTCGAGTGATACTATCGACAATGTCAAGTCCAAGATCCAGGACAAGGAGGGCATCCCCCCCGACCAACAACGCCTAATCTTCGCCGGCAAGCAACTCGAGGATGGCCGCACCCTTTCGGATTACAACATCCAGAAGGAGTCAACTCTTCATCTCGTCCTCCGTCTCCGTGGAGGTGCCAAGAAGCGCAAGAAGAAGGTCTACACCACCCCAAAGAAGATCAAGCACAAGCGCAAGAAGACCAAGTTGGCTGTTCTCAAGTACTACAAGGTCGATGGTGATGGAAAGATCGAGCGTCTACGCAGAGAGTGCCCTACTCCCGACGTAAGCTTCCCTAATCTATGTCACTTTTATTACCTACTAACAAATTCATAGTGCGGTGCCGGCGTTTTCATGGCTGCCATGCACGACAGACAATACTGTGGACGCTGCCACTTGACCTACATCTTCGACGAGGCCGGAAAGTAGAGTAAAATGGCGCAGGACATGGATGGATGGCTACTGAGAAGCTTTGGTTGTATCTATTTGCAGATTCACAAATGCTAAACAGGTGCTGACTTGACAAAATGAATGTGCCACCTTGCAGAGTGATTTTCGTGCCTATGATTCCGCCATCTTCAA
This sequence comes from Ploettnerulaceae sp. D365, assembly GCA_003988805.1. NCBI lineage: Eukaryota > Fungi > Ascomycota > Leotiomycetes > Helotiales > Ploettnerulaceae > Ploettnerulaceae sp. D365. The sequence continues at coordinate 85,836 of QYAL01000067.1, forward strand.
ATGCATGACCTTTCTAGGGCAAAATCGAAAGTGCTTTGGTAGTGGGCCACCATTGAATGGATCATTCCGAGTTGTATATCTGGAACTACCTTGGCTCTAGGGGCATTTGTAGATTGACGGGTGGTATTATTCGTAACATCTTCGAGTGTCAGTTGGGCGTACAAAGCCTCTAGAGAGGCTTACAGACAGATCCTACATTCCGTTTTGCTTGCCTGAAAAACACCTATCGAATTGATCCATATCAGTTGGGAACACTGCCTAATAGTGGCTTTTACACTGATTAGAGGAAGGAAGAGTGAACCTGCAGGTGACTTGGTGCTAGTACTATTAATGGGAGGATAAATGATCGGTGCCATATGAGTGCTATCTGGTGCTCGCTGAATAATAGCTCCAATCACCTACCAACGTAACTTTCCTACCCCTGGGATCTCTCAAATCGTATTTCTACATCACTCATGACAACATCTCGTCTATTGTTTTGTATACTGTAAAACTTTCGACTGTGATGAGCCTCCAGAAGTCTTCAATCCACTCATTGTCACATATTTATATACATGACCCTTACCCCGCGCTGCCAAGGCCCAAGTCAAAAGTATACTGTAGTACCCCACTTCGTGATAACATCATACCTAGCCAATCCAGATCTGCAACCCTTCACACGCCATCAATTCAGCTGGACAAGCATAATCACCTTCTCCCGTGCCAACTTTACTTCCATCCAATACTCGAATCTACTGTGACGTAAGTGGTGCCAAGTGAATGAGTGATTTCATATATCAACAGTGCCTACACTTCCCTTCTCCATCACTTACATCTCGACTCACTCCAACCTACAACCATCACTCCACGTAAACACAACTCCCTCAATAGTAACATTCATCATGGATTTTGTCAATAAATTCATCGACGGCGACAATAATAATAATAATAGCAGCAGCAGCACCAACAACAACAACCAACAGCAAGGCCAGAACCAACAACAGAGCAGCAATGAGCAAGGCTCCGCATCCAACCAATCTGGTGACGGCGGATTCCTTGATGGCCTAGGCGATAAACTGAATGCAGCTGCCGGTGGAGGAAAGGAGAGTGAGAAGAACGAAGATTACCTTGACAAGGGTACGTCTTTCCTCGGCACGAACCCATGAAGTTGACTTCACACTCTGTTGGAATTTCTAAGTTTCTCTCTCCCTCTCTCATCTATTTTTCCTACTGCTTTCTTCATTTTGGTAGTTGGGTGGGGAGGTTTTGTGTGTGAAGAAGAAGCATAGTATATATAGGTACGGTAGCTGATGTTGGGGTGGTGAAAACAGGAATCGACTTCGTCCAAGAGAAATTCCTAGGTGCTGGCCCTCAGGATAACGAGTCTGCTGTGGAGCAAGCCAAGGATGAGCAGATTTCGGATTTCATTCGTGGCCAGTATAAGGGTGTGGTGGGTAGTGATATTCCTATCAAGGATAAGGAGACTCGTTTTGGTTGAGTTGCTGGTCTCTTTCTCTTTCTCCTTGCAGGGGGATATGATGCAGTATGATTGGTTTTAAGGAGAGGTGCATGGGCTTTTATCGCATGGGTCGCTGGCATTGATGTACGATTGGCTAAAGATTCTTAAAATGATGGATGGATGGATGCAATGGTATTATAGTTCCATAAGACGTAAAATCAAACGCACATTTTTTACCAATGGGTGTGACAAGTGAATGGGTGTGATATCAACCACTTGATAGCAGGTAGCTTGACCAATTCAGCAAAGAGGAGAGTGTATGCCACTCATGTTCCGTTTCTTTTTAAGAAACAAAAGATAAGAAGTTGATCATCGTTCAGCTACTGTAACCGACTACCAGAACTTAAATCTTGCAAACTAGACGGTGGGCCTCACTTCACTCACATAAACCCCCCTTTTCACTCGGAAACCAACTCATCGGAAGAAAGGTAGCATGGCCTACGTCTTGTTCAAATTGTAGCCCGACCAAATTCCAAGGAAATACAACATTCCCTCGCCTAATCGGTCGACCTCCCCCAACATAAATCCAGGGTATCAGAAAAAGAGAAAACTCCGCCATAGCGCCTCTCAATGCATAACTACCCTCCTCACATGAAAGAGCTTAACACATCGTCAATCTTTTGCTTCTTGCTCTGAATGAGCTTGGACGTATGGTGCTTCGAGTCAGAGCCTGTAGAGAAACACCGCTTAGCATCTTTAGAGGCCCCTTCTCCCGTCTCACTCGCTACGACAGGTTTTTGGCGAGACGAGCTGGCTGGCGAGGAGGGAATTTTGATCCTAATGAAAGATATACTCCGAGGATCAGGATAAAGAGGAGCAAATCCGAAATCTTCTTCTGGATGAGGATGATCAGCTCAGAAATTTATGAAGCGAGAGAGCTGACAAGATTTGAGATCAACAGAATCCGAATGCTTACCCCCGTAGAAAATATCTATCTGGCTCTTCTGTCTTGTGCGCAGGATGCAATCGGGCGAAAGACCAAGACGGATCGATGCCAAGGGAACAGAATTTACAAATTCGTCATTCACGATGATTTGGTCGCGTACGTCTACACCTGCCTTTGCTAGATCCCGGTCATTCCTCAACTCACCAATCCTGGAGAATGTCGTGTACGTATCGAATTCCCAAGTCTCATTCGGAAGGAATTGGTTTCGTTCAGTATGGTTCCTGAAACGATCGTGTTCTATTTTCATATCTGGGATTGCGTTTCGATGATTTTGGCTGGATTTAGTAGAAATATAATCAGAGCTGTTCTGCCTGGCCCATCTGCTTCGTTCAACTAGAAAGGCGGGGACGTCTGTTCGTGGCAGGCATTGAATGATCGAGTCATCCCGTAGTTGATGTGCCTGAGCGCTGGGAAAAGAATTTGAGTTCTTCTCCTCGCTCTTAGCAACACGCATAGCCATTGCTCTTTCAGCGCAAATATCATCAAATAAAGCAAGAGTGTCAACGTTCAAGGTTGATTTCCAGCCCAGAAGAGTTGCTTGAGCTCTGGACTCGGGCTTAAAATTACAGCCTCTGACATCAAACAGTGCTAACGCAGGGAAACTATTGAGATAGCTCAGAGATTTGGTACTCAGCTCAATGTGATTCCAGAGCTTGAGAATACGTAGCAGTGGGAATGCTCCATCGTTTTTTGCAGCTTCGTGCCAAGTGCGCAACAATCTGTCAGACACGCAGCTTGGATTCGTCCATTGCGTCGTATGAACTATTTCCAAAATCCCCAGATTCCTGATGCTTGACAGCTTGACAAGCTCAGGAACAGTAAAAGCAGCAGTAATGCTTAAGGAAGCGATAAAGTCAAATTTGGCGGAGGTCAGTGGGTTGGTATAGGAAGAAAGCGTGAAACGGGGATGTTTGATAGCCTCACGGTATCTCAGAAGATTCAAGGGTATATGGCTCTCATGTCGAAGAGCCTTGGAGAAGATTTTCCAAATATCGAAAGGCACCTCAAACCTGCGAAGTCGGTATTAGTTGGGTTCGACATCTATGCCTACTAAAAATACAATACTCAAAATTCCAAACCTTTCGTATGCGCGCTCCCAGATTCGCAGGACTTGCTGTATGGGTAGGCAATCGATTCCTTCAAAGGTCAAGTCGTTGAGATTGGCGAGAACTAATTCAATGGCTACATCTTGTAGAGATCGAGCACCCCTACTAAGAACAGCGTCTTTCCGGCCAACTTTAAGAGTTTTATGGGAAGTTTTGTGAGGTATTTTGTGAGGGCGTGACCAGTTCCGGCTCTCTGTGCCCTGGACCGTGACAAATGTTTCGGTGTATAGCTGACCAGATGATTCGTCGATTTTATAATTGCATGCTGGTAGAGCGGACGGTTCCACGTATTGATGTCTCCGGAGAAGTCTATGCTTGTATGGCGACCTCATCGTGTATCCAAGCTGTATAGCAAGGAGAAACAGAAGAAGCATCAATCGAGAGATGGAATGGCGGACGCGCTCGCTTTCTTATCGATAACCAACCCCTACTCTAGCTGCAAGGGTACAGTACTGTAGTAGTCTAGTCTAGTCTAGCACTAACTGTCTGTAAATTGCCCCGCCTACTACAGTACAGTACTGTGCTATTGTAACTTTGCTCTTGCAACCTCTCTAATCATCCTACCTGGCTCAAGCACATCCCATCCTCCCTTGAGCCCTCAATGATCAAAATATTCCAGCGGGAGAGCTGGCATAGCCGTGGCCATGTTTAGGCAACCGAACCCCTTTCTTTCATACAGTAACCTTCTCTCGGTCCACGTCTCGGCGCTAGCTTCAAAGACGTCATCGATTCATCCATGGACTACAACCGCAGACTTAATCCCAAACGCGAAGCCTCAGCAGAGGCAAAGGCAGCAAAGCCGAATATATGCCATAACCTCCAATGGCCACAGCTGTCACCATCATCGAAATCTCCGTTGGCCAGAAATGACATCTACTAATAGTCTCCCCACGCCTTACCAGATCTTCAGCCAAAAGAAAGGCTCCCCGTATTCGAAGCGAAGATTCTACGAGCTGGTGAAGCTGTATCACCCCGATCGTCATCACGATACTTCGACGCATGGGTTGTCATATGCTACGAAGCTGGAAAGATACAGGCTGGTCGTGGCTGCAAACAATATTCTATCAGACCCAGTGAAACGAAGTGCTTATGACTGCTACGGCGCTGGCTGGAACGGCGCTCCAGATGTTACTGCACCTCAAAGCTCATCTGATGGTCGAGGCTGGGGAAGTGGAAGGGGAGGACCTAGCCAGAATGCAACGTGGGAGGATTGGGAGAAATGGTACCAACGAGATGCACAAGGACCACAAGAGCCTCGGTTTGTTTCAAATAGTGCTTTCGTTGGCTTAATCTTGACATTTGCTATCATTGGTGCTATCGGGCAAGCTACACGTGCAGGTACTAATGCAATGAGCTTCGTCGAACAAAGGGATATGTTGCATAAAAATATATCTAGGGACCTTATACGGAGCAGAGAGACTACAAGTGCGTATGGAAGCCGCGAGGAGCGAATTGACAGCTTTTTGAGACAACGTGATCCTATGGGTGTAACTGGTCCGAGACAGAACACCAAGCAAAGACCCATGGAACCAGGAGAAGGCAATTCGACTAGAGGAGATGTTTAGGCCTTGATTGCTGAGGACGCCTGGCAGGACGATTATTAGTTGAGCATACTTTGAAAGCGGTGATAAGAGGGCCTTCCAGAGTGATGCTGCCACCAACGAGAAGCACAGTCCTACTATAATGCTATAATGCTGTGGAGGGACACTGCTGGGAAAGAAGGCTCAAGATTCAGATGCACTCTGCTTAAGTAATAGGACAGTAACTTGAATTGAATGGCAAAAATTGAAGCATCTCTAATTGGCAACCTGCAGGAGACAACGACGACCATAATGCATAATGGATGGATTCTTGCAGGTAGATAGACCATCTACTGGATCATTTGAGGCATGGATTAGTTGCTGGCTGTAACACTCCTGGCCAAGTTTTGCAGCGTCACTACCATCTTGCTCGGCTCGGCCTTATGTATGATTGCAGCTGATCGCGTATGCTTGCCTGCTCTTGCTGTCCATAAAAATAACCCGACCTGCATCGCCACACAACTACTATCTACTAAAACACCCCATTCGCCTCTACATCATCTCATCTCCTAAGCATTTGTTCAAAGTGGCATCAATTCACCGCCTAGCTCTCTTGACCATTCCCATCCTTGTCATTCTCACGGGTCTTCTCGTCACTCACTTTCAGTTTTCAACCCTTCCAATTTCTATTCCTAATAAATCCGATCCAAATTTCGACAAAAATTCGGAAGAAATTAAAATGGAAGGAGGTGAAGGATATCGTTCCGTGGCTTACTTTGTTAATTGGGCAATTTATGGAAGGAAGCATAAGCCGCAAGATCTACCAGCGGATAAACTCACACATGTGCTGTATGCATTTGCCAATGTGAGGCCTGATAGCGGGGAAGTGTAAGTTGGAATCTTAATATATTCAGAACTTTCGGACCCCATATCTAGGTATTAACGTACTCTAGATACCTTACCGATCTCTGGGCGGACAAGGACATTCATTTTGATGGAGATAGCTGGAACGACACTGGGGACAACCTCTACGGCTGTCTCAAGCAACTCAACATCCTTAAGCGGAAGAACCGAGCCCTAAAAGTCCTTTTATCAATAGGAGGATGGACCTACTCCTCTAACTTTGTCGTCCCAGCGTCTACCCCCGCCGGCCGTGAGAGATTTGCATCCTCAGCTGTTGAGCTCGTCAAAGACTTCGGCTTCGACGGTCTAGACATTGACTGGGAGTATCCCAAATCCTCCACCGAAGCCGAGCACTTCGTTCTCCTGCTCAAAGCATGCCGGGAAGCTATGGATGCCTATAGCAATACCTTACCCGAGAAACAACACTTTGAACTCACAGTCGCATGTCCTGCCGGACCTCAGAATTACAATATCATGGATATCCACAACATGGACCATTACCTCGATTTCTGGAACTTGATGGCATACGACTACGCTGGATCCTGGGATTCTTGTGCTGGCCATCAATCGAATATCATGCCATCAGAGGAGAACCCTGCTGCAACGCCGTTCAACACCGTTCAGGCTGTCGAACATTATAAGAATCAAGGGGTCCATTCCTCCAAAATCGTGCTCGGAATGCCGCTCTATGGTCGTTCCTTCCAGAATACCGACGGTATCGGAACACCCTTCAGTGGAGTCGGGGAAGGTTCTTGGGAGAATGGAGTGTTTGATTACAAGGCACTGCCGTTATCAGGAGCTGAGGAGAATTATGATGAAGAAGCCAGAGCGACTTATAGTTATGATGCTGAGAAGAGACATCTGGTGTCATATGATGTAGGTATTGGGCGAGCCCTTTTTTCTTCATCATAAGATGTTTCGTCCTCTTCCTGGATCATTTTTAGTCAGGGTATATGCTAATTTTCGTCACCTAGAACTGTGAGATGGCGAGGGAGAAGGCGGAGTGGATCAAGGAGCACCAACTTGGGGGTGGCATGTGGTGGGAGAGTAGTGCTGATCGCGAGGGGGAGCATAGTTTGATTGGGACGGTGGTCGCAGTTTTAGGGGATATGGAAACGAAGGAGAATTGTATTGAGTATCCGCATTCGAAGTTTGACAACTTGAGAAATGGGATGGAGGGGTATTAGGATTATATCCTTCATAAAACGAAGATTTAGCTAGAATTCGAAATGTTTGCTAACAATAGCGAAATAAGAGACGAGTGGCTTCAGTATCCCAATGGGCAGACGACTAAGGTGCAGGCTTCTCTTCTTGACATTGCCTGTTTAGCATTGTAGGAGTTGGTGCATGCGACGTTAGACTTCCTCGATCTTTCTTCCCCTAGCAACCATGACTTTGTTGCAGGCCATCGAGCTTTATTCCGGATACTGGCATTGACAAATCCTCTCATCGTCCCATTAGATCTGGGCGAGGATGACGGTCCACGGTGGAAATTAAAGAGTTGTCCTAAATATCTGTGACAAATTACGTGCTACTTTCGGGTCCTGTATACTACCCATGAGAAGGATACAAAAGAAAAGAAATCCACTCAACAAACTCCCTATCCTACCAATACATTCTATAACTCCTCCACATGCCCACTCTTCCTCTTCCCCTCAAGCACAACTTGGGATTGCGAGTAGCCTTCTCCTTCCTGGGCTTTCTCTTCCATGATTTGCAAGTAATCATCCACCACAAGCTGCGCGACGTTCATTCCCATCAACGCACTCGTTTCCATTGTGCTGATGAAGCTCTCGATACCACTTGTATAGTAAAATCCGCGAGCGAGCTCCGGGTCTTCAAATGTGACGCGGGGAAATTCGTAGGGGTAGGAGTGCCAGACCTTGGGGTAGTACCAGGTGATTGGCCCGCCGTTCCCGGCGGTTATGGATCCCAGGTCTTCATGAACTAGATTATGGTTTGTTAAAGCTGGATAAAGAGATGAGGACGGCACGATATACATACTTTCTGCGGAGAAAAGCTGGGAAAGAAATTCAGACGTGAGCTCCTTGGGCGAGAAAATCTTGTATAGGTATTCTATTTCCAAGGTCGTGGGATTTATGACCTGGCGAAGCGTGCTGATGCTAAAGAAACCAGGCGAGCCAACCCCATTCAGGGGATCTTCTGGCACTTCACCAGCTGGAAGGGTGGTCAGGATGGTGTTGGGGACCTCAGCATCAGGGGTAAGATTGAAGAACGATGGACTCATAGTTTTGGCGGTTGTGAAGAGAGTAACGTGAAGCTTGACGTATGGAATCTCGTCTGGTGTACGCTTTAAAACTCCACTCTCAATGTTGATATCAGCAAATTGAAAGGGTGCTGCAAGTACAACAGTATCAAAAGGCTCTTCGTTTGAAAGGGGGTAGCTGGTACCAGAACCCTGTGATGATGTCTTGACGTTGTATTTGCCATTGATCTTTGAGACTCCAGTGACAGTCGTGTTGAGGAGAGTGGTGGTGTTTGATGCCTTTAGCATGCCATCAAAGATTTGCCAGTTGCCACCCTGAATCTGCATAGCCCCTTCGATAGCCATGCAGACCATAGCTTCCAAGCCATGGATAGAGGCAAGATTCTGTCCGTAGTTGACTCGGGTGCTGGCTTGTATGATATCAGTTGTGAATGGTGCTCCAATCTGTGAGTTGTTAGCAATACTATCTTAGTCCGAGGCAGAAAGGCTGACATTGTTGGCAGCCAGAAGTTGCTCTCCAGTTTGTGAGGTTACCGACGTAAGATCAAGGTCAAGCGCTCTGTCAGATAGCGATCTGAAGGGGAAGAATGGATATTCGTAAAGCTTTTTAAATCGCCCAACAATGCTTTGCATCAATCGTTGGGTCCGGATTGGGGCGAGGCCATATTTCCAGAGTAGCTTCGCAATATCCCAATACTTCCAGCCACTATCTTTTTGAGTATAAACGAAAGTCTTCCCATTCCAGATACCGAGTACCTCTGTGTCTGTAGTATCAGACTCGCGAGGTCGAAGGCCGAACAGCTGACTTGAATTTTTGAGAATGGTATTGACATCGACAAAAATGCTAGCCCCAAGCTCGACTGGTTCTAATGGGTTGTCAAAGGCGTTTACTGTTGTTGAACGTCCTCCGATGTAAGAACTGCGCTCGAAAACCGTGACATTTATTGCAATGCCCGATTTGTTGGCGAATTGTTCCAAGTAGTATGCGGTAGAACTCCCTGCAGCTCCAGCCCCTGGGTTATGGTCAGTGACTTATTTGAACACGGATGTGACTTGGAAGTTAGGACCGTGAAGATGATATCACTTGGATCGGTCGACATGAGAAAACGGTTCGGCACTGACTTGCTTGACTTCAATATGTCAATTAAGATCATGGAAAGAAAGAGAGCGACAGAGTGTGTGTGTGTGTATTGCCGCTTTGAATAGAAAGAAAGAGCCATTAGAAAGTAAGATGGTGATATTGTAGCATGAAAGTCCCCAGTAAACGTATTCGCATTCCGCAGGTTACTGATCCTGATCCGGAATAGCAAAACCAGTTCTGAGCTGATATGGAGTATTCCACAACGAATTTAAAGCTCTAGACATCAAGACGAGACAGATGCATACCAATAATTGCAATACGTTTGGCACCGTCATCTCCATAAACAGTCACGGGAGAATCGGTCGTTGCAGACACTGTGAATGGCCAGAAGCCATAGCTTTGTTTACAGAAAGTTGTGATAATGAGCGTCAGTACTAGGTTCCAGCCTGCGTACATTTTGGAAGATGATATGAGAAAATTTTGTGTGAAATTGATGAATAAGAGTTCAATGTTTTGTTGTACGTGGCGTGTCAGCCTGCTCTGGAGGTTGAAGCTAGGATGTAGCCTTGTCACACCCGGTCAGCACAGGCGACCGTAATCAGTCGCGCACCCGCGAGAAACTTCGCGTCTGTAAATCGTCGAGCTTCGATCTGACACTATCGATCACGAACCCCTCACATCTCTAATACCCCAAGAAACGTATTGCGAGATCAGCTGCTGTCAATATGTCTGCCGCGCAGCTTCTGAACCCGAAAGCTGAGTCAAGAGTTGGTCTTTAAAAATGCAGGCGGACGAAAATATTTACTGACTATACCTAGAGAAGAGGAGAAGCTCTGAAAGTCAATATCAGTGCTGGGGAGGGACTACAAGATGTTCTGAAATCGAATTTGGGTCCGTTAGGAACCATCAAGATGTTTGTCCCCTTACCCAACTCGACTTAACCATGACTAACAGTTTTAAGGCTTGTTGACGGTGCTGGTGCGGTACGAATTGGCTCTGAAATTTTTCGCCTTCATGTTTCTAATACTGGTGTGTACAGATAAAACTTACAAAAGATGGAAACGTCTTACTACGAGAGATGCAGATCCAGAATCCTACGGCAGTCATGATCGCAAGAGCAGCTACAGCACAAGATGATATTTGTGGTGATGGAACAACATCTGTGGTTCTACTTGTCGGTGAACTTCTAAAGCAGGCAGATAGATATATCTCGGAAGGCTTGCATCCTCGAATAATCACCGATGGTTATGAGATAGCAAAAACCGAGGCTTTGAAGGTATATCTTCAATAATGGGTAGATGGCTAGAGTGCTAACCACGATTCAATAGTTTCTAGACACATTCAAGTTAGAAAGAGAAGTTGACCGAGAACTCCTGCTCTGCGTAGCACGCACATCACTCTCCACTAAACTCAACCATACACTTGCTGAGAAGCTTACACCCGATATCGTTGACGCAGTCCTCGCCATCTATCAAGCTCCCGCAAAGCCCGACCTACATATGATCGAAATCATGAAGATGCAACACAGAACTGCCTCCGAAACCCAACTCATCCGAGGCCTAGCTCTGGATCATGGCGCAAGACATCCTGATATGCCTAAGAGAGTGGAGAATGCATTCATCCTGAGTTTGAATGTGAGCTTAGAATACGAGAAATCGGAAATCAACTCTGGCTTCTACTACTCGAGTGCGGAACAAAGAGACAAGCTTGTTGAGAGCGAACGCCGATTTGTGGATGAGAAGCTCCGGAAGATCGTCGAGTTGAAGAAGGAGGTGTGTGGTAATGACCCAAAGAAGGGTTTCGTCATCATCAATCAAAAAGGAATTGACCCGCTTTCTCTCGATGTCCTCGTCAAGAACGGAATATTTGCCTTAAGACGGGCTAAGAGACGTAATATGGAGAGACTGCAGTTGATTTGTGGTGGTACAGCTCAGAACAGTGTTGATGATTTGTCACCAGATGTTTTGGGATGGGCAGGAAACGTTTACGAGCACCAGCTTGGAGAGGAGAAGTACACATTTATTGAAGACGTGAAGGACCCGAAATCGGTCACCATTCTCATTAAGGGCCCGAATCAGCACACCATCACTCAAATTTCTGACGCCGTTCGAGATGGTCTTCGAAGTGTGTACAACATGATTGTCGACAAGAGCGTTGTGCCGGGTGCAGGAGCTTTCCAAGTAGCTTTGGCCGCTCATTTGAACAGCGAGGCTTTCCGGAAGACTGTCAAAGGAAAGGCGAAGTGGGGTGTTCAAGCTTTTGCAGATGCTATGTTGATCATTCCAAAGACGCTTGCAGCAAACGCTGGCCATGACATTCAAGACGCGCGTGAGTAATTCCGAGCTTCCTAATGATGTATATCTAACCCTTGTGATAGTTGCTAGTTTACAGGATGAGCAAGCTGAAGGAAATGTTGTTGGACTTGACCTAAAATCTGGCGAGCCTATGGACCCTGTTTTGGAAGGTGTATACGACTCATTCCGTGTGTTGAGGAATGCAATTGCTTCTAGTTCCGGAATAGCATCCAATCTTCTTCTTTGCGACGAGATGCTCAAGGCGCGACAGATGGGTAGACAAGGTGGTCCTGGTCCTGGAATGGATGACTAGAGCAGAAGCGATTGGTTCGAAAATGTATCTTTCGGCGCTTTCGAGAGGATGTAACACTGCAGATGTACAGTACAACACTACCTAATCCATCGGGGGAAAATCAGAGGCGTATGCACTGGATGAATGATAGAGTTGGACAGATCTCAGTAAAAGCCAATTGCCAACTGGCAATTGTACGAAGAACATTGTCTCGAAACCATTGACCACCTAGTCTACAAGAGGTTTTTCTTACTGCAGTGATAATCTTTAGGGAGATATTGAACCTCTCTTAAGAAGATCCCCCTTAATTATTCGGTGCCAAGAATCAATAAGTCCTGATGCCCTAGCTACTAAAAAAAAGTATGCTTAAAGCGATATGCGCCTAAGTAGCTGCATATTAATGTGGAGAAATAGTGGGAGAAACCCCTCTAGTTTAGCCTTTAGACTTGAATAAGTTCCCATGATCACGAGAGAACACCAAGAAGGTTCAGATGTATGAAGTACAGTAGTACTGTAAGTATTTCCCAGGAACGATCAAGGGTCAAATAGGGGCTCGTATTTTCTCCGGTTATAAGACGCATAGCCCTACGCCAATACAATATACGATGTATGAAGTACGGCGCAATTATTACATACACCAAACCCGGACAAAAGTGACAGATTCAGTGCTATTGTCTGGAGCTGATCCGCTTAGTGGAGGTACTGTTGCACCCTTGCTTGCGCCCAGAGCGAGGAGCAGTTTCTCGGCGTGAACCTCCTCGACTGAGCTTCCAACCTTCTCTTTTACTCACATTCATATTCAAACAGTCTTCGAAAACCCTCCGTGAGCCTGCAGCGCAGACCACTGGATTTTGGAGCTCCCAGATGCGCAATTCCGTGCCCTCTAATTCATATTGATGAAGCGGTGTCGCGTGCTTGACCCGTCTTAATACGAACCCCTTCGAGGGGCCACAAAGCATCTCGAGATGCTACGATTCCGACGCTACCGCGTGTTTCTCCTTTTTGCTGTTATCTTCATTGTCTTGATAGTCCATCTGCAGAGAAAGAGCGATTGGTCGTATCCTGCGCATAGTCAAGACTCCGATTCTCGTCCCCAACACGATGCCCAAGAGCACGACCATATTGTACCGCTCTCAGCCAAAACTTCACTCCCGGTAGTACAGAAAGAGAACTCGGAAGGGACTCCCCTATCCATACCTGCGAATAGCAAGGCTTTGAAAGTCGACCCCACGTCCTCAATCGCAGTACCCGCGAAGCCTTCATCTGCCGGACTTGTCCAACCCTCACCACTACATGTGGGTTTATCAGATGGAAACCCGGTACCACCTACGAAGGTCAGTGTGGATAATACTGGGGATGATAATCATGCCATTTCTCCACCAGGCAGGCAGGAGTTGCCATCCTACTCTGCTGAAGCTACAATAACCATTCATTGGAAGAAGCAGGTGGAGCATTTCCCAGTTGCTACGGAGTCGGTCATCCAACTTCCAACAGGCGCCCCGATCAAAATACCTCAGATCCAGCACAATTTCAACGACGAGACACCAGATGCGAAGATAAACAGGGAGAGGCGTCAGATCAAGGTGAAGGAGGAATTCAAGAGGGCGTGGACAGGATACAAAACGAAAGCATGGCTACACGATGAGCTGTCTCCTGTCTCGGGAAAGTTTCGTGATCCCTTCTGTGGATGGGCAGCAACTTTGGTCGACACTTTGGACACTCTTTGGATCATGGACCTACAGGACGAGTTCGAGGAAGCAGCCAAAGCTGTTGATTTGATTGACTTTACCACGAGTCCCAGAGGGAACATCCCAATGTTCGAGACAACAATCAGATATCTAGGCGGTCTCTTGGCAGCTTACGATGTTAGTGGAGCAAAGTACAAGAATTTACTAGACAAAGCCGTGGAGTTGGCCGAAGTTTTGATGGGAGCGTTCGATACTCCGAATAGAATGCCAGTATTATATTATCACTGGAAACCGACATTTGCATCCCAGCCACGTCGAGCCAGCGCGAGATCTAATCTTGCCGAACTTGGGTCTTTGTCAATGGAATTTACTAGGCTGGCTCAACTGACCAAGGATCCTCGATACTACGATGCTATTGCCCGTGTGACAAATGCGCTATCTGAGTGGCAGGACCGCGGAACTAAGCTCAACGGAGTCTTCCCCGACAATGTCGACGCTTCCGGGTGCAACAGGACTTTACCAGCTTTGCCTCAACTTCCTGTGGCAACGCTGGAGCCTGCACTCAGACCTGGAGCACCAGCGGAAAATCCAGTAGGGTATCAACCAGTGACCCCTGGTGCAGCTCCCGAGCCTGTACCAGTGAAAATCAAGGCTAAAGACGGGCATCTTGGTCCAGGTCAACTAGAGGTACAAGTCACCCCGGGCGATGTAAGCAAAGCCCGTATTGTTGGCTGGGATAAATCGATGGGACGGGGAAAAGTGAAGACAAAAAGAGCTACGAAGGGAGAAATAGCTGACTTGGCGACCAAGACGACGGCTTCGACTGATCCTATTACTGGATTGCCTCTTGACATCCCAGCAGCAAAGGCGGCAATAGGTGCTGGTGTTGGCGACTGGGACTGCGCGGCACAGGGCTTGGAACCGTATTCCGACTACGGCTCGGACAAATTTTCTATGGGAGGCGGGCAGGACTCTACTTATGAATATTTCCCAAAGGTATGCACCCATTCATGAAGTTTCACCTGTAAAACTAATGTTTTGATAGCAATTTCTGCTTCTCGGTGGCCTGGATGATACATACCGCAAAATGTATATCAAAACCGTTGATGCTATTCGGAAATGGATGCTATATCGGCCCATGATTCCAGATAACCGAGACATTCTCTTCTCAGGATCTGTCACAACGAGCGGGGATCCTGCCAACGACTTGATACTGACTGCCGAGGTAGAGCATCTTACTTGCTTCATTGGTGGCATGATTGGTATGGGAGCAAAAGTCTTTGGAATTGATGGGGATCTCGAATTAGCCAAAAAGCTAGCAGATGGCTGTGTGTGGGCTTACGAATCAACCAGCTCGGGAATTATGCCGGAAGGTGCTATCGTGCTGCCATGTGAGAGCTCCGAGCACTGCACCTGGAACGAGACATTGTATCGGGAATATCTTGACCCCATGGGTAAGCAGAGAGATAAGAACGTTGAAGAATATGACGTGAATAAACAAGACCAGCGGGCTGAGGTCGAAGCCCCTAAGACAGCACAGGTTGCTAGAGACAAGGTCCAACAACCTGCACTGGATGAAACTCCAGTGCATGCTGAGAACACAACAGCTCTCTCTAAAGGTAGCGATACTCTGAAGAAAGAGGAATCAGTGTCTTTGCATAAACGCCAAAGCTCTCCGAAAGATGATGTCCCGAAGTCTGCCAGTAGAGAAGCTGCGTCAAAACCTCAAAACACCCCAACCGCAGCACCTGAGCCAGCCCTGACTCCCGCAGAAAAGTTATATGAAGAGAAGTCCAAGGAAGCCGAGTTTGAGCTGGACAACATGGTCACAACCTCGGGGCGTCAAGCTGAGAGGCTTCTTTCTGTGCCCCCTCCGGCAGTTCCTGCAGCTGCTGGGGCAAGTGCTGAAACCATGCCAGATCCGATGCGACCTCTTACACATAAGGAGTATGTCAATGCTCGCATCAAAGATGAGGGATTGCCCCCTGGATTTGTGAGCTTCAAATCGAAGAAATATATCTTAAGGTAGGCCGCAATTATCCCCAAACCTGACTTCATTCTAAATCAGCATTATCTAGACCCGAGGCGATCGAGTCTGTGTGGTACATGTACCGCATTACAGGCGACTCACAATGGCAGGAAAAAGGCTGGAAGATGTTCGAGTCCATCATTAACGCTACCTCAACCGAGTATGGTCACTCGGCAATCTACGATGTCACATTAGACGAGCCCCTACGAGTTGACGAGATGGAGAGCTTCTGGCTTGCGGAAACCTTGAAGTACTTTTACCTGCTCTACTCGACGCCAGATACGATCAGTTTGGACGACTGGGTACTGAATACGGAGGCCCATCCTTTCAAGAGGCCAACGTGAGGAATCTTTTTCGAGTGGCTGTGTATACTAGTGAATGAGTGGTCGTTCTGATGGGTCGAGGTTGTATAGGAGTTTTGGTTTAAGGGTACGCTTCATGTTTTGTCAATCGGGTCTTGAGTGGCTACTTATTTATTGTCTGGCCGATGAAAGTAAGACGTGTGCATTTGGCAGGCGTTTTAAGGAATTACTGAGACATGAAAATTTTCCAATATTTTAGATTATTATTGTTCATCGGTGTATATTTTTAGCCAACTACATAAACGAAGCTCTGCACAAGATCTGCCCAACTTTTCAATAAATGAGCTGACTGCCCTGAAAGAGACGACCGATACTGAGCCAAGTCAGCTGTACCTATCTACCTACCTTGGCTGGGTTTTACTCCAAAGCAAAACGGCTCCAATATATCCCGCAAAATGGAGCTACCCCTTTACCTTGCAAAAATATGCCTATACATGCTCACAATAAAGCATCGATGCAGCAGAACGTAGTTTTGTCATCCCCAAACAGGTGTTTGCAATGGCTTTTAGGAGAAGTATGGTATTTCACCAAGTAGTTCAACGGGCATAGACCAGGGCTTCAGTTAGCAATCTGCCACCAGGGAGGCAAGTCTATTCGACATTGACTCGCGGCACTGGTCCTAATAGTTTCGCAGACCGAAACAAGTGCTTTCATATATGAGAGCCATTATAAGAAAAGAGACATCTAAGATCCGGATAGGCAGTCGGCTGCCACAAATTCTAGCACGAACAATCCAAGACCCCTGAATGGAATCACGTCTAGCGAATATGGGCGCTCGCGTTGTCAAAGTTGAACAGCCGGGCCAGGGTGCAAATGACTTGTCATTATCAACCGCTTCAAGGAGAGTCTCACTCTTGACGTCAAGAAGGAGGAGGATCTGATTACCTCTCAATGCTTGTGACATTTTACGTTTTTTTTTTAAAAATTCTGTGGAAGATCATCGTCTGAATCCATCACTCAGATCCGTGATGTTGAGATGATGATTCGAAAACAGAGATTGTGACTTGGTTTCAATAGCCTCTACAGCTTTCATCGATGATATGTCTGTCCAACAACAAATTCTCTTTCCCACGCTGGACATCTCATAGTGTGAGTTATCTTAGACGGAACATCCTCGCTTCCTACTACGCAATCTTTCCAGACTAATAGTAGCTTGAGAACGCCGTGGGTGGAATTCGGGTCTCATCATTTGCGTAATGAAAAGTAGATTGAAAGATAATCTGAAGCTTGAAGTTTGTAGAAGAGTTTGCCTCTCTTCCATACAGCCGTGTACCTCGAGACGACAGATTATATCTTTTTGCTCGACCATGGGTATTTGGAAGCTTTCGATAGCTAGCGGTACATAATATAGGTCTCAGCCCGAACTTCTTGGCCTCAGCCCCATGCCTCTGGGAAAAGACTGCTCCCATTGAGTGACCACATAGGGCGGAGGGATAGGTGGCATGGGACCACTGCTCAAATCTTCTGATCGAATGGCCCATCCTAGACTTCTCGGTCCTCTCGGCATATCCTCCACGCTATCCCAGGTCCAGGGCTCCCAGCCATCATCGTACTGGAGGCTATCTACTGTCATCATAGCTTGCTGCAAAGCTCCCAGCTCTCGCACTCGTTGAGGGTCCTCTTGCCTCCTGCTCTCCGCTTCAATTCCGACCATCATGGGTGACTCATAACCAGACTCCGAGTCGATATACCAAGGCTCGGTCGTCCAGGGTAGTCCATCTTCACCGAGACGGAACTGTGATGGTAGAGGAGGCAACGGTCTTTCCATCCTGTCCTGTATGCCACCTACTGGCATGCTTGATGTATGCTGTAGAGTACCCCAAGTTCCTATGGGACTGATTGGGCTCATGGAGCTAACCGGCTCCGTCCGGTCGGATAAGGATGGTGGAGCTGAGTTCCCTCTTTCGCGGCAGTCTCTTGTCCTAACAGATAATGCTCTGCGTGATTCATAGTGCTGTTCTTGAGGATGTTGCTCGTTGTAGCAGCCTCCATTACCCGGCATCATGGTGAATGGACGAGGTCCTCTGAAGTTTGCGTCTTCCGGCCAGCGGTGGTGATCCCGCTCTTGCAATGCATGATCTTCCTGTAGCCCGCGTTGTCGTAATAGCCTCTCTTGCATGCGCCTCGATGTGTAGGTCATCGAAGCCGTATGTGATTCCCTATGATTCGAGAACGATACTCCAAACTCGACATTGACAAAGAGTCCTGGGCCATGGACTCGTGAGGACATCCGAGGTACTAAGTGACGATAGGGATCCCAGTTCGCCATTGTGTGACACGTGGCACTACAACCCGTAGGAGTTGTATGCGACTGAAGATGCAAAGTTTGTGATCTGAATGAGAGGAGAGAATATAAGGGGAGACGAGACTTCAAGAAGTGTCGAAACCCAAGCCTCCGACAGTCTGTCATGCCGCCACACGGGAAGCCGACTTATCACTTGTCGGCTGCGCCGGAATAAAATGAAACCACAGGCAAGATCGGGTAAATACCAGGGGCATTTTACCCAAAGCTCAAGCTTCTAAAGCTCTAGACCGTACCTGGAAGCTGGTCAAGTAGGCTGTGGGGAAAGAAGCAGCGAAGGATGCGGCTGTGCATCTCACAATATAATCCCTTGCTGCCGAACACACAACTCGCCAAAGCACGCGCGATGCAGTAGTAAAAATTGGTCTTGGATGGCCTCAGATGCAGCTTCGGTATAGTTGATATTCATCACTTGTCTGTGGTTCGTTGATGTGAGATGATGGGATATATCTGATATCTACAGAGAAGAAGAGAATACGACTAGAGATAAAATTTTGACACTGACGATCATGTACACGACGCTAGAACAAACGCCACCTGTACAACACCATAGAAGTCGTTTGTTTATTTACCGTCATGCTCTCCCTAACTCCTGATGTGGCCTGCCCATATCTGCAATAGGGATAGCATACGGCAAAGCAGCTCCACTCCTCCCCCAGGACCACCGAGTTACGACGAACCTCCTCAAATTTCCATATCTAAAGAGATTTGTTCTATAACGAGTATCCAATAGTCAGTACAGTCATCCTTAGTGCCTCTCTTTTTCGTATATATGATATATAAGTAAGGTTTCGCTGTCATGTTGAGGCCAGCACTGCCCAATGCCCAATATCAGTACGTCAAAATGCAATCCGCAACTCAAAAATCCTACCCAGAGGCGCGGGAAAGCCAGGATACCAGTTTATGCTCACCTCCAAAATAATCTTATTGTTCCTAGAGAACAAAGCGACAATTTTCGGTCCCAATATGTCAACTTGCAAAAGTGCATCGGGGTCCACATTCAATGAGCAATCCTCCGATTTTCACCGATGAGGCAGTTGACATCTTTCCTCTGTTGTAAAACAGGCTGATCTACGATCCCAAAATTTATTCTTCACACCGGATCCCCCGGAACAATGATTTCTCTATCACTTCGAAACGTTGTGGCAGTTGTTCCAAGCGTAATCGTTCTCGAGGATCCCGTCCGGTAGTATTCTACCAAAGCAACTGACCTGCAACGCCACTGCTAATCTGTGTAGAGTAAGTTATAGTGGCTCCAGAAGACCAACTAGCCTTTGCTGTCTCAGAATGATAGCCTGGTATGCACTGTAATACAGTCAATATTAATCCATACACGAAGAGCTGTCCTGAATATGTACCTTACGCCGCAGGATCCTTAATTCTCTTATACTCTTATATATACCACCAGCTACGAATCTCTTCCCGTCGAAAGCAGCGGAGTACAACTAATTAGTATTGCCGTTCGGATATTGTACGGCCTTCAGATTCCATCCATTATGCTGAGTGTTCAGCTCGAAATCCAGAGAGAATCACGAACGCCGAAAGAGCGTTGATGCATCGGAATGTGTTGTGTATGTGGTTTGCGAAAGTTCCTTTTTCTTCTTACTGTGTGAAGCAGTCAAGACCCGGTCGTCAAGACTTAACTATTGCATCAGCACATACACTGGTGGCCGATCAGACAGAGCACTTCTACCTATAAACCAATATTCGATGAGAAAGACGATCACCCACATACCAGTCACCGCCGATATCTTGAAGACTCCATAACAAGAGTGACCTGGAGGAGGGTTTGATCCCTTGACAACGCCTCGGAATCCTTCCAAACATCGATCCAACCGAATT
Source organism: Ploettnerulaceae sp. D365 (assembly GCA_003988805.1). NCBI lineage: Eukaryota > Fungi > Ascomycota > Leotiomycetes > Helotiales > Ploettnerulaceae > Ploettnerulaceae sp. D365. The sequence goes on from QYAL01000067.1 coordinate 105,926, forward strand.
CCTTTCCATCCAACCACCAAACCAGCGTTCGGGGTACATCAACAATGAAGTAAAAGGAGAAAAATGTGCTGTATAGAGAGAAGAAGTTTCTGTCATGTAAAGGAAGTTGTATGTTTTGAGTGATATTCAGGTGTGTATTTGGATACCCAGTGGCGAAAGCTTGTCAGTCTGTGTAGGGGAGGGGAGAAACACAGCCTTGTTCAGTCACTTTCCACATCGGCACACATCCAATGCTGACAGCTTGTACAGTACATTCTTTGCTCTTCATATAAGCTTGAGACCAGATATATTTTATTACATCTAATAAATTGCCGTGAATCGGTAGACAACAACCCTGCAGAAAGCATCTAGTAGATAGTAGCTAACTCTAACGGTGTCCGTAAACAAAAACCAATAAAGTAGCAAATCAACGGTATGTCAATCACCATTCCTCATACACATCTCCAAGTAAACCTCACGTTGCATGCGTAGCCTCAGCACTTGTTGGATCTCCTGTCTCAGTTTCACCTGCCTCATTCTTCACACTCTTAACACGACCCTCACGATGCGTGTCCCAGAATTTCCTATTCATATTCCTCCCCTTCATCATCCCACGAAGATCAAACGGATCAAGCACCGTCGCAACAAACGGCCTCTTATCCAAATACCCCGGTCCCTGGATCTCCGTGACCCCGTCCTCGGCGAGATAGATTGTGTTGTCTCGAGGAAGAAAGCGCATCGGGTGGCGGACGTTCAGGAGAAAGGAGTTGAGGACCATGAGCATGGCTTCAAAGACCCAGAAGAACCATTCGTATCTGATGATTGGAGTTATGGCATCGATGTCGTTCTGGATGGTGCCGAAGTTGAGCTCCGAGATGGTAAAGTACTCGACGGTGCGGTAGATGGTTCGGACACCGATCAGAGCTGATGATATGTAAAGCGTGACTAGCGTCGCATGGAGATTCGCAGGAAGCAGATTAGCTTTCTTGCACCTGCGGTGAAAATGTGCTGCGAGGAGCACGAATGCCGTGAGGATTACTAGCTGGAGAATGAGTGCTGATTTGAGGAGGGCTTTACCGACATCCTGCTTTGATTTCGGGAGACTGGTGTTAGCTGTGTATGCCGCACCGTTCCCATTCAAGGCCTCTACCACAGCTGATAGAGCACCGAATGTGGTGAGGATGCGGCCTGGGTGGATTGGCGAGTGGTAGGGGACGTAGTAGAGGATGCGAGATAGTATGAAATAATTGGATAGTTCGTAGAGGGGTCTAGTGGTCCCCATCAGCCATTGATTTTGGATTGTGAAAAGCAGACTAGCTTACGGAGCACAATATATAAAGACCAAGCTGGCAATGTAGATGTTGAGATTGTCATAGTGGTAGGCTCCTACTTCTCGAAGGACGTAGCCGACGACGAAGAGGCATGCTGCCCATGGTAAGATACCGGACACTCTCCATGATTTGTAATGCCTGTTGAGCTGTCAGTGAGAATATGTGACGAGAGGATTGAAAGGAATTTACACGCATTGCCAAGCATGCCAAAGTCCAGAGATGAGGAACAGGAGTGCCCAAACCACCGGAGCACCTTTATTGGGTGCATAAAACCATAAGCTTCCATCGACTATATGATGTTCAGCCGGTTCTTCTATTCTTGAAGTCTCAAAACATACCATATCTTCCGTCCTCCATTACGAGATTTGTTGTTGCTGGATGTGGCAAGTTCGAGGTATATGTATGAGTAGGACAAGAGACGTTGAAGTTCTCCGCCGCTAATATACCTAGTTTGAGGAGTAAGTGCAAAGAGGGGAAGTTGTCTTTGTAGATCAATATGTTAATCGAAGGGTCCTAACTTATTCCTTCAAATCCTGGGATCCGCGACATTATATATAGGAAGTCCATGAACATAATATCTGAGGAGGGGAATCCTAGGCTTCCTGGCAGCCTATTCTATCGCTAGGTTGAATATGCTACTTCGCGTTGGATACGAACTTCCCTGCATCATTTCAGCTCTCTGATTGGCCCTGATTAGGAGTTGTCTTAGTACTAGCTGGTGCATCGCTTACTGAATAGACTTAATTTTGAGCTTGAAAGAACCTCAATCTTCGTCTGGGCCTCATTTATCATTGCCTAGAAATGCCGCATGCAGTCTCTCAAGTCCTCTGATAGTTTGCAATGGTATTTGAGCGAGCGATGCACGGATCTCAAAATTTCTCCTTCGGTGGAGGCGAAGCGCACCCTCCTCGAGTGCGTGACATCATTATGTGAGAGGCCGTAGTGGTATTAAATCAATTACTTAGATACATAAGGATCGAGTTCTACCATTTCACAGGTGTTCAATACTAGCTTTGGATGTTCGATTTATGTGAGGAATGGCAAGACGGAAAAATGAACTTGTCAAGAGGCTAGAGCTTAGTGGGCTGAGATTGATGTGTTTCGCAGATCTGACATTATTGACGGGAAAATGCTTTGCAATAAAAATATTCTCAAGCAATGATATCGACTTGTAAGAAAAAAGAGGCCTGATCCTACTACGGTACATCTACCTAGCTTCGCGTCGAACCGTATAGCGACTCCTATTGTGGATCCACTGATACAGTACGGTAAGCGAGGATGCGAGCGAGGTATACTGTACTGTGATGCCTTCATATTCACCTTCTCATTCACTCCCCTCCTTCTCTAGCGTAGTGAATTTTTGTTGCATATCGCACCTGAAAAGTAAACAGAACAAGTAGCTCCCCCTTAACTCTCTCTTCACCAAGCGAAATTTTGTTGCACGTCGCATTCGAAAGTAAACATAGCAGATTCTCACCTTTGCTCCCCTCCCCTCCCCATCTCCTTTTCCTCTATCTAGCGAATCTTTGTTGCACGTCGCACCCGAAAAGTAAACAAAGCAAATCTCTCACCTTTACCCTAATGCCTTTCTGCTTTACTACCCTCGCACCGATTTCAAGCATGCTAGAGTCCTAGATCCATCGAAGACAAATCATTCGAGTCTAGTTTTCACCCCTAGTTCAGAATGAAGATGAACCCTCGAGATCAGGATATCTTTGAAATATAACAAATAATACAACTTCCACTCGCGCCTTGTTTCGCCATTTGGGTCAAAACTTTCAATGTTACCTGGTCTCTGGGAGATCTGATCTCCGTATTGTGAGAGATGTATAAAAAAAGAATATATCGAGACGGACAGTATCTGGCTCAAGCATCTTGAACCCTGGCTACGTACAAGCGGTATCAATCTCCCACTCACAGCTCCTGGGACCTGGGTGACGCATATCATTCATTCGCTTCATCATATTTCAGAAAGACGTCTAATCCAGGAAAAATCAAGAGCACACCCGTTTGACCCTACTTTCCTTTTCATCACACCTGAATATCCCAGAAGACGAGTCACGTTAGATCGATGGAAGAGTCAGGCTTTCTGGAAGATTTCGATGGCTACGCACGACTATCTCATAGAGTATGCTCATCCTACACTACTAATACCAATATCGACGCTCCCACATCTACTCTAGTAGTTCCCCTGACGAAAGACCCAGCCGAATAACGGCATCATTAATCCAAAAGAAATTTCACGAGATGCAATCAATTAACCTTATAGCTAAATCTCACCAAATAGAAAATTTCCCGTTAAGCGCAAGGACTGATATCGATGCCCCCCTCACCCCCTTTTTTCAACCGAGGAAAGATGAGAAAAGGAGAAGAGATTATTAAGTCGGCTTTTCGAGTTATAGAGTGGCAGATATGTATGTATGTATACGATCATTATTAAGATGTGCGATAGTGGAAAAGGAGAAGGGTAAGTTAAGTTTGGAGGAAAGAGTAAAGTTTCTGCTATTGTGAAGTGATGATGTGGATATGTGGATGTAGAAGAAAGAGTGCCGGTTTGCTTTATAGTTGACCTTCTACGAGTATGTAACCGTGATATCAGAGATCTTGAATCTACCAATCATCAATCTACACACACACATACACACACACACACACACTCAGATATTACACAAAATCAAGAGTAAAAAAAAATCCACCCTCCTCCCTCTTCCCTCCTCCCTCATCCCCTAATCTTCATATCCACCCACCCATAACCACCTCATCCACAAAACCCCCAACCACAAAAACCTTGTCTACTATATATTTTGAGAAAAAGTTGAGGTTTCTTATAGACATACACCTTTTATCGATATTGGGAAAAGTATGGCGATCAGAGAGAGAGAGCGAGAGAGAGATATGAACACATGGAATACTTCGAAACTCAGGTCAGGTCAGGTCAGGTCAAGTCGGCTCATATATATATATAAATAAAACAACAAGATAATCACTCCTTCCTTCCTTCCCTCCATCCCTCCATCCCTCCATCCCTCATCCCATTCTCCCCGGCCTCACGCTTCTAAAGAAAAGAAAAGAAAAGAAAAGAAAAGAAAAGAAAAGAAAAGAAAGAAAAGAAAAGAAAAGAAAAGAAAGAAAACAACACGTCTTATATGAAATAAACCATCGAAGAAAAAAAGGTTAAGAAAGAGAATACATACGTTCATATAAACCAACCAACCAACCAACCAACCCTCCCCTCCCAAAAAAACCCATTCCAAAAAGAAAAAATTCCGTAAAATATTTACCAGATAGATAGATAGATATATAGATAAAATTAGACGTCGTTCATTTTCTTTCTTTTCCGTTCTCAAGTTAAATCTCATCTCATCTCTTCTTGGACTTGGATTTGATTTGGTATATATATATGAGTATATATCTCTCTCCTCTCTCCTCTCTATAAGCTCGCGATAGCAGCAGCAGCTCTGTACCGCTACCGTCCATTGATAAAAACGACGGGAAAAAAAGAATAAGAAAAAAAAAGGAGAAAAAAAAAACACATTTCCTTCCAAGACAATTGTACGTAGTAGGTACGTACGTTACATCTCAATATGTCTCTATCCACATGTGTTTGTGTGTTGTGTTTCTTTGCTCATATATACTCCCCTACTCCCTTACTCCCCTTTCCTTTCCCTTTCCTCTCCCCCAACAATCTTTCCAACTATACACCGCCGACAGCTTCACCCTGATCCTCTCACGCTCTCTCACTCAGTTCCCAACTATCTACATGCAAAGCATCCAAGACCTTCCTCCCCTCCTCCGTCAACTCGGGCTTGCCGAGCGGCGTGGTGGCGCCAACGAAGAACCGCGGCGTCCACTCGATGCCGGCATCTTCCCGCTCCTTGGCTTTCTGTCGCTGCTCCTCTTCGAGATCCTGCTTGAGTGCCGTTGCCCGCGAGAAGTGCCGCGACGTGATGGCTTCGGTGACGCCGGACCAGAAGCGGAGGGATTCGTTGGGGAGTTGGGAGGTTGAGGGAGGTAGGAGTTTGGGGGCGACGCTGAGAGGAGCAAGGTCCATAAGTAGGGTCAGAGATTCCTGGTGCGTTGTAAGTTTTGAACTACTCGGTGGAGGGTTGGGTGGGATAGGATGGGATGGGAGCAGAGGAGAAGCTCTTACGCCTTTAGCACCAAGAGAATAGAACAGCTTCTCTTTCCAATTGCCGGATATCCTAGCTAGAACATCTTTCTCTGGGACGCTCTTGATTGTGTTCTTATTATCGTTCTCGGGATCGTAGCGGAACACCACCCCCTCGACCTTATTCTGCGTCTTTCCCAACCACCCTTCTTCCATATAGTGCAGGATAGTTTTTATTCTCGTCTGCGGGCAAGTGATGAAACATTGATCTCCAACCATCACAGACAGACTCCCCCGCAGCAAGCCTCCCAGATGAGCCGCCGGGTGGGTGAGCTGGTATTGCTCGTTATCTCGTTTCGAGAGCGTGATGAATATTCCCAGGTTGTGCTCGCCAGGAGTCACTTTTATACTGGTCCCAGTGAACTTGGCCGAGATCTGATCGAAGCCCCGGGCTGTGAGTCCCTTCTCGGGACAGTCTACGAAGAAGGCCGATACGGGAGGATGGTGAGATGTCTGTTCAGTGAGATACGAGACCTTCACTGCGCGCCCAGACTTGCCAACCTCATTCGACTCCGTAGGGGGCGAGACATTCTGCAGGACTGCGGGCGTCTTTTTCGACTTGATAGAGGAGGCGGCACTTCCACCCGCGGACTGCATCTTGCTGGCCGTGATGGCTGGAATGTTATCCTGAACCTCCCAATTACACTATACACGCCATGATCAGTACTTCGGTGCCGACGACTAACGCGATAGTCCAACCTACCCTGAAGAATTCCCCCAAGGTCGAATTATAGGGCTTGCATGGCTTCCCTTTGACATACTTCAGATCCTTTGTAAACCAGAACCGCAGCACTTCCAGCATCCGATCAAACGCGTCATCGGAGTCGCCAATAGCTACAAATGTGTTGGGCTGGTCGAGATAGTTCCAGTACTCGAGGTTGGGCGTGGGTTCGAGAAGTTGACTTGGTAATGAGAATCGTACCGAGGCAATATCTGCCACCCCTATAAATCTACAAGTGTCGGCCAAACATGTTAGCCATCCGCCTCTGTAGGGAAAAAATAATCAAGCAGCTCCAGAAACCCGCGGCATCTCTGAAACATTGTAAAAGAAGCGAATTGGACATGCGAAAGGCCCAGAGATATAGCGGTGAGGATCGCAGAAGGGGGGAGGGGGCAAGAAATCCTTTCTCCAATTTGGTCTCTCCATTTCGGACCTCCTTTAATGATGGGAAACACCTACTTTCTCAAGATCCCGAGGAACATTCGCAGCTTTGAGGTATCATCTGGAGGCTTCTCGGTCACGGCATGCGCGGCGTTATTCGCACTCGAATTGGAGGAAGAAACGGCAGTCGAGGCCGGCGAAGGCTCGAAGGAACCGGATGATGCTGAGGCCATAGTGATACAAAAAAAAGAAAATTAAACAAAAGCGAATGGGGGAAACAAAGGAGGACGAGGCAAAAATTATGCGGTGGTACGAGGGACGAGGGATGGGGATACGGTTGATGCGCGGTGCTCTGCTCCTTATTATTCGCGAGAGGGAGATGGTGGTGAGACCGAGGATTGTGTATGTTATGTTTCCTTCCACAAATTAAGGCCTGCGGTGACGTTTGGGACCGGGAGGGAAGAAAGAGATAGCGGGTTCGCCCTGGCCTTATCGTAGCTCGCTCTCGCTTCTGAGCCGGCCGAACTGGACTTTTGGACCTTATTAATAACCTAAAACAACAACAACAAGACAGACGAACTGGTGATATGGAAGATGTAGGAAGTGAAGAAATGTGCTCTCGTGATTGAGTGGGGGAAAAAAAGAAAGGAATAGTAGTTTCTCTGATTCCAAGCTAGAAAAGATTCAGGATTTAGAGAAGCTGACACAGTACTTCCATTCATCACTGTAATCAGCATCTCTGGCTGAATCATTCTGTCTGTCGAGATCTCCTTTTAGCGAATCAAAGTGCCACGGGGATACCTGCCCAGCCCAGCCCGCGGGCGTCTTCTGATCCGCTCATCAGGTGATAAGCTTAGATTTTAGGTTTATCATAGCTAGCAAGCAATCAAGAGAAAGAAACATATCAAATGTGATTATAAGTGATTCTTCTTCATAAAAAAAATAAGTAGTGTATGTAAGTACAATTCGTGGCGATCTGAAGATATATCACGAGACCGCTATGACTTCATGTTATTGTGGTGAGTGATCGTCCCATGTCTGGGTATCTATTTTAAGGGGTACAGTACATGTACAGTATCCCTCGACAGATATGTACAGATAGACCATAAATAAATAGCATGTCATGACTCATGTAACCACATCTTTCCTTCCCTTCCCTTCCATTCAACTGATCAAACATAGGCACAGGCACAACCACAACATAGTGCCCACCCACCTACATCAACATGCTTGCCGACCATCACCATCACCACCATCATCACCATCACCATCATCATCATCATAATTCAGAAAAATCCCAAATCCAAATGATCCCCACCCAAGAATCCAATAATTCACATATAGACCAGGGGGTTTTATATCAATCACCGTAGTCTCTGTACCGAGACCAACCACCGTATTGTACTTCAGTATCCCTCCAGGAGCGCTGTGAATATGTTCGTACTGTATATCACACCATCGCCAATATACATATATATATGTATATATATATGCAACCAGCCCATATGGCCCTATGGATTATCAATCATTGAAAGGCCGGTTACAGTACTATAGTCTATGATATATTTATCTACATAAATAAAACCATTGCAGTGCTGAATAATTAATATGGAACGTATCTTTTTTGGGATTATTCAACGAAAGAACGAATGCTTGCTTGCTTGTTTACAACGCTTGTTATACAGCACTGGGCATGTCGTAGTCGTAGTGCATACTTTTAACGCACGATAGTGGAAAGTTTCCTTTGATACAGAACAGTACAATGCTCGAAAAGTGGATACATGTATCCATCCATCCCTCTACTGTATCAAATAATAAATTCAATTAATCAATTAAAATAAAAAAAAGTAAAGAAGTTCAAGTCCCATATAAGTAATAACACTACCTACCCTCTTTATATCCATACAGTACGTACATAAACTTTATCCTCGGAGGAACAGGGCTGAAGAGGGATAGCACAGTACTGTACTGCTCGTACATGCAATTATTATGTAGTAGTTAGTACCTTACCGCCTTGTAGTAATCGTAACCCCTTAAGCTTACAAACTGTAAAAAGGAACCAAAAAAAAAGGTTCAGGGAAGGATGTTCCGGTCAGTCTAACACCAGGAACAGGAACATCCACACCCATACTGAACCGTAACATGCATGCAAACCCCCCCCCCCAAAGCGCACAAGGCTTGGCGTCTAGGACCCTGTGGGGTCCGGTCCCATCACGATGCCACTCTATCATACATGTACAGCAGTCTGCAGTATTGAAATCGATCGCTGTACATGCAATGACATCATTGTACAGTATCTATTCTATTCATGACCCGACCCGACCCAAAGCTTTTCCTTTCTTTCTTTCTTATTTTCTTTCTTTCCCGTCTTCCCGATCACATTTCCTTAGTTGAGGAGTGGATGTATGTCGATCGATTGGGGAAGGGGATTTAGAGAGGGTTCGGTAGAGTAGAGGATCCGAGGAAAGAAAGGATAGGAAGGGAAGGAATGTTACTATGAATAGAAAAGAAGAAGAGAGGAAGGAAAAAGGAACTTTTACTATGTATTGTATTATTGTATGTATAGTCCGAGCCGTGAGGTTTTTTACTTTCGGTTTTGGGATTGGAAGAGGACGATCCATAGACTTAGAGATCTCGTTTTATCCTTCTTCTTCTTCTTCTTTCTTTCTTCTGTTTTGCTTGTATTTCTTTGAAAGAGATGAATAGAATGAAACTATACTATAAGATAAACAATCATCAATCTCGTTCCTTACTCCGCTCGATTGATCAATCGTCTTTGTAGACCCCGTCATTCACTCATTCGTACCCTGACCAAAGAACAAACATAAATATACTTCATACATAATGTGCTGTGCGTATGGCGTAGGTATGTGGCGACTTTTTTTTTGTTATCGGATATTAGATATCGGATATGACATGATGTAATGTATATTAATATTACAGCGAAAACCACCCAACGATTTCTCTGTTAAATAATAAGAATAGGGTCGACCTATATCGAGGCCACTAGTATATATATCGAGGCCGCCGAGGCCGCCAAGGCCGCGACCGGTGCATTTCGGGGGCATATTATACTTCCTACTAGTAAATACACCCAAATTATACTATACTACTAAAGGCGATTAAATTTGATTATTCTATACTCTGAATCTTACTCGAATCCGCTATCTTGCGTATGAATTTCGTACTTTATAATAGTTATATAATCGATTATCGCTTTGCTAATAACTTTAGCGTAGTTATTTCTAAGAGCATAGGGCTATAGGTAAGAGAGTTAGAGGACGAGGCCAGGTAAAGGTAGAGGAGTTGGGAATAGCTTTAATTTAGATAGAATTATTTCGAGATAAGTGCGATATCTAGAAGTTTGCCCCCGAAATGCACCGGTCGCGGCCTTGGCGGCCTCGATATATATACTAGTGGCCTCGATATAGGTGAACCCTAAGAATATGGGGAATAATAGGCCTAGGGTGGGTGGGGGAAGAGAACCAGGGGTCCAACGGAGATACTTCCTGACTGGCATGACATGCAAGCAAGCAAGCAAGTCACCCAGCTTGGAAATGGAGGGAGGGGAGGCAGGGAGGCATGGGGATGGGGTTACAGTACTGCGTACTGGGAAATGATATGACGTTGCTAGAATTTTCGGTGCATGAAAAAATAAAGACAGTTACAGTTAGTTTCGGTTTTTCCGTTCGGCACTTTCCAGCCGATCGATGCGTGTTGTTTATTTTTGGGAGATGTAGATAGATACAGAAAGAGAGAGAGCTGTGTTAGAGCGGCCTGTGGCTGGAGTACATGTAAGTAATTCGTGGAGTGGTAGTCGCAGGCGCAGGGGAGGATGGAAGGTACAGACAGACAGTATTGCAATTGAGGAGGTGTAGGCGATTCGATGAGATGTCGATACAAACGATGACAGTATCCCCGGGTGGGGAAGTCAAAAGGATGAATGTATAAGAATTGATTTTGGTTTGGTATATGAAAGAGATGATGAAGAAAATAAAGTGACTATTATATACGTACAAGTAAAATGGCAGCCCGAGTACAGTACAGTACAGTACACAGTACAGTAGTAGCTTCCCCGGATTTTGGAAAGCTTCTAGCGCTCGCTTCAACAGGTACTGTACAGTAGCTTCCACGCCAGTTACAGTACAATACAGTAGTACCACTCAGTAACCTTACTGTACCTTTAAACCTATACTATGGCGCCTCACACAGCTCTTACCACAACAACATATATCTGAGAATATATCTCTCGTATCGTTTTATTACGTAGATTGAATCTCGGAGAGGGTAATATCACGACCCCTTTTATTTCAGGGTTCTCAATTGCTGCAGGTCCTTCGTGCAGCTACCGTAGCGTAGCCTATCTAGCTGCAGGCCGTGGAGAAGTGACCTGACCCTCAGAACAGATGTAAATTTGCGTATTATAGTACAGTATCATACTGTACTGGTATCATATCATATCATATCATACAGTACCACGCCATGATATGCTATGCTATGCTACTACTACTACTACTACTACTACGTCAGATAAATCTCACATCTGCCGACTCGGTGGAGTATGTATGCAATTCGATTTGCTAGGTTAACAATAAATAAATCCCTCCCTGCTATTAACTGATTAAAGGTAGGGAGGGAATTAAAATGGCAATAGAGAGGCGAGAGATTGGGATATGGATAACGCGATATGACGTAGGTGGCGCCCATTTACATATACACTCGAGTACTGTACCCAGCAATGAAATATCCCCGTCAAAACGGCGCGGCATACATCAGTACCCTTCTTAACGAACAATTAATCAATCAATCAATCAATCAATCTATCAATCGATGTCTCCACCTCGGATCATCATCATCATCATCATCATCACAATAAGAAAGTTACCCGCACCAAATACATTAATTACATGTAACAAATTGTACCGCGCCGAGAATTAATCCGACAGATAGCCATGCCATGCCATGCCATGCCACACCACACTACGTATACATGCACACGTGCCTCCATTTCACCACTCGAATTCGAATTCGAATTCGAATTCGCCTCCCGAGTCCAGATTTAGAGACTCGAGACGATACAGTACCCAAGAAGTTAGAACAAAACTGCAGCATTACATGTACCAATCGTACATGTATGCGTTGACAAGGAAGCTGGTCGGTCAGATGCTTTTTCTTTCCGTCTTTCCCCTTTCCCCTTTTCCGAATAATGTAGAGAGAGAGAGATCTTGGATCTCGAATCGTGACGTGGTTATGATGATGGTGGCATTATTTTCATTATGTTATCCTCCTCTTCTCTTGGAATGATTGAGGAGGATGGGAGAAAGAGAAGGAAGGAAGATTGGTTGATAGAGAGGAAGGAAAAGAATAAATGGTATGGTATGAATGAATGAATAAATAAATAATAGTCGGTTAACCACTGTAATTCTGTGAGCTCTCGCTTACAATTTGTGTATAACCTGGGAGATACAGTAGCCGAGGAAGAAAGTATTTATTCGTCGTTATAACATTTAAAGTGATATTATGCGTGTATGCGTGTGTGTGTGAAGCAAGGATGAAAAAGGAAGTGATATTGCACAGCCACAGCGAAGCACAGCCACAGATGCCACTGCCCAGCCATGCAACTATAACATAGCACTCTCATCGACCGTGAGCCGAGATATCGATTGTTGTCCTTACAGACGCCACAGTTACCTTTGCAAGGCCTCAAAACCCGTCAGCCTCAGAATGATGTGGCCGCAAGTGTACTTGAGAGGACGTAGGTCTCGGTCGCACATGATCTGTTGATCTTTGATAGTACACTCGTTATGGTGGCTCATTAAGTACACAAGTCGCGAGAGACTCGGCAAGGGAGAGTGCAATACGGTTATTGTCTACATGCTGAACGGTAGACAAAGTCGGGAGAGACGTCACAGTCACGAAGAGAAAGATCAACACCGTGATATGGCACTCACGCCAGAGAATCACCCTGCCAGCTCCGCCAAACCCCACAGTTGTTTTGATCAAAGAAGTTGCTGTGGATTCTGCCATGCTGATATCCAGACAGGATCATTGAAGAAACATCCTCATTTGCGAGTCCAAGTTCTCAGAATCAATCAAATAACACCTCAGATAGGCGTTGTTTTGCCTCCTCCGGATCCCAATCAACCAATTTCCTTGCCTTCTTGTCCTCCATTTTCCACTCAACAAAAGGCTCCATGGCCGCTCTTTCCTTCTCACTCAACAATTTGATCCTCGTCTTCCATAGGTCATTCTTAGGAACATCCTCCTCCTCTCGGAGTCCAAAAAACTTCTCATCCAAAAACGTCCAAAATACCGTGTCAAACGCCCAGCTGTTTTTCGCAGCATAATTGAGCCAGAATCGGCCAGTCTCCCAACTTTCACGCATGTGCGTGGACAAGAAGAATAGCAACGTTTCAGAGCCAATATCTTTTTCGGCCTTCTCCATAGCCGACAACCAAGTCTGCAACCGCATGTCATAGACCTTGGTCCAGTCATCGATATCCGGTTTCCACGACTCTGGCACTTCGAGAAGCAACCACCACGGACAATCAAGTATAAATTCTGTAGGTCCAGCATAGGTAAGTTCCCAGTCTATGACTGCAGCTATATCGTCAGAGCCGTCGATGAGGATATTGCCAGGTCTGAAGTCATCGGCCCACAGCCTGAACGGTCCTAGATTACTCGGTGCTCGGGAAAGTTGGGAAAGCCAGCTCTTAGACTGGGCTGACCAGCTATCATCAGCAAATCCAAAACTTGAGAGTCGATGATCTTTCGCCAACCGGCGAAAGAGTTGTCGTGCCACATACTTATTTCGGCAATCATCCTCGGTAGTCACAAGGTCATTGTGTTGAAAAATAAGCTGTGCTATATGCATCTCTGCTAAAGCAACATACCACTCATCTGCCGTATCATATGTCTTATTTTCTAGCGGAAGTACAGCACGAGGAATATTTGCGAGTTGTAACATATCGTTCATATTCTTTGAAAGAGGGCGTCCTGTTACGGAGAACGTACTATTATCATTTTCAGACAACGATCCAATGCGATCGAATGAGAGGCGAGAGATCTCTAATAGGCACCGTGCTGCTTTCTCGTAGAAATTCAAGAGCATAGTCTCGGAGATGTTTGGGTCCAAGACAGAAGTTACGTCGGGGTCGGGGTTAGGAGTTTTGATTCGGTTAGCCATTAACCCACTATTTTCCACGTGTTGAAGGATCATAAAAGGACCCAGATCAGACCTTTCACCATAGTAGAATACCTTGGGAACTGGGATCTGAGTATGTTGTTCGATATATCTTGCTGTGGCCCCTTCTTGAAGAGTCTTCTCAATCGGAAACTGAACCCAATCAGGACAAGGTAAACGAACATAGACATCGGACGGCATTCCCTCAACTTGGACCTTGTACAAGATATTATATCCGCCGATGATCAAAGGTGGTCTGAATACTGCTGCGCTCCCGAATTTTTGCCCCGCCAGAGAAGCTGCAAGTTCGCAGGTATCTCTTCTTCGCAGCCGTTTTTGTGATATTTCCCAGGCTTCGTCGTTTTTGTCCCACGCCAAGTTATCTAGCTGCGCTCTAGCATCGCCCATGGCCATTGTGAATTTGTGACTTCGAATTCGGTGATCCTGCTGCCGAGTAGTTACGTTAGTTCTGCGGTAATGACGTGAGATGGGACAAAGTGACTCGAGCAACAAAGTTTGATGGCCCAAAGATGCATCTATGTCCAACTATGTATGTTTAAAATCTCATAGTACTTCGTACATCAGTGAACAAGCCACAGGGTATGAGCAGATGAGAACCGCAGATTACTAACAGGTCTATTTATATCCCGTTCTGGCACACGCGACTGTTTGATTTGTTTCGAGCCTCGCCCTACAGTATCACTGCTGCCATGCCACTGTAGAGACGCTCCTACCACAGCATACAGCCGCGCAAATACTGTAACTAATACGACAACGTTTGGTTTTTCCGAGCCGCGTCGATTCTAGTATAGTACAGTATCGCGCTCCCTTGCGCGTAACTTATTTGATACTAGCGATAATCTTAATTTATAAAAGGAAATACGTATATCATTTGAATATTTATTCTCTTTTTTTTGTTAGTATAAAGATAACTGTTGGTAAATCGATATGGTGGGTCACGCGACCCTAGTCACGGGGTCGGCCACGAACCTACCGCCGAAACCCCTATTTATATAAACCACATCTCCCATAGCTTTCCGAACCTCAAGAATCATATAACCTCAAAAGGACAACTTAAATACAACGTATTCAAGCCTCGTGCCATAAGGTTGATTCGATAGCTATCAATACAACGCTTGCAAACTCAATCTCTCGTCTCCTACCCAATTGAACCAAGACTAACTCGGAGTACCACAGAAACAGGTACTACCGACAACTACCGATAGCTTTATATTTTTGATTTATATTAATTCGGTCCTTAGAGTCGGAGACGAAAGAGACGAAAGAGACGAGAAAGAGAAGAAGGAAAAAAAGAGAAAAAAGAAAAATCCTAACGACAACGCAACGGTCGCTGCGTGGCTTTGCTTATGTTATTGTACCTATTGTACTTAGATGAGTGGAAGTGGATGTGGATGTAGTAGATGTGGAGGTAAGTGGAGGAGTAGTGGACGGATTGGTATGTGTGTGTGTGTGAGTGAGTGAGTAGTGAGTGAGTGAGTAAGGTACCTTACCTTACCTACCTACCTACCTTACCTTACCAACCTAGATACAGTACAGTACAGTACTTTTTACCCTTAAAAAAGTTCTTTTTTTCCACGAGTGCGGGTTAAAATACAGTAAGTAGTACGTTACGGGTACGGTCTACGGTGTACAGTCAACGGTCTCTGATGATCTAGGCTGTGGCTCAGTAGTAAGTGGCTGTGCTTCCCATCCCATCCCTTCCCATCCCTTCCCGTCTTTTTCTCTTACAGTAGTAGAGTATGGTGGGGTGGAGACTGGACTACTGTAAGGTAACGAAAGTACTTAGTAGGGTGTGTGGTATGTGTACATGTGTACAGTAGTACGTACTACGTATACTTACCCGTACGACGGGGTCAGTTACAGTCTAGTAGTGAGTAAGTAAGTAAAACTTTTTTCTGGAACGGTTTGTGGAACTTTTGTTGATCTTTGATGATCTTTGACGATCTTTATGAATTTGTTTGCTTGAGAGAAGAGAGAGGGACTCATTCTTTGCTGTGAGTGAGGTATTATTAGCGAGAGATCCTTCACACTTCTGGCTTAGCCTTAAATAACGGTATGGTGTGCATGTACTGTAGCCTGTAGGTACCGTGTCAGGAGGCATCAGTCATATGATTACTTTTTCATGCATTCCCGAAGAACGCTATCTGCGCTACGCGTGTTACTGTACGCGGAGGCACGGGTGAGTTATGATAGGTATGGGACTACTGTACCATCGTTTGGTTGAAGAATATGGACGAAGCAGACGCTGAACTGAGCTGAACCGACGGCATCGGGTTCGTAGAAACATATCTGCTGTCACTGCCGGCATTTCGAGGGTCCTCTCCTCTTTTTGACACGCATTGTATTGATATGCCTTCTCCGGAACATGATATCGACATCAAATCTTACAGTTCTTCGGATCGATGTCCTCTTCCCCTCCCCTCCCATCGGCCTCGTCCTTGTCGCCAACGATTAAGTGATCTATTTGCCTAGGTAAAAACACTTTCCCTTCCCATTATCCGAAAGATGCCCGAGTAAGAGAGAAGCATGACTGACCGACCCTATTTGGTGCACTTGAGTGATGAAAATCATTGCCTCGAGGATTTTTCCTTCGTCATGGGAAGGGGTCGGAGGGGCCATAACACGTACAGTAGAGTACGAAGTACCTCGTTAGTTAGCGGTGGCTAAACTTCCTCGACGGGCTCAGGGAAATCCAGCGCATCCCGCATCAGTGCTTACCCTAGATACAGTACATGTACCTACTTACCAACGGCCCAAAAGACGGATGGTCTACCCCTGGGAACGGAACGAGAACAACGCACAGGGGAGGTCCTGGAGTCTAAGATGGCTCTTGAATGAAAACACAGCCAAAAAGAAACAAAAAGAATATGATGCGCTTCCTTTCCGAAATTGCATTACATATTATCTTCCCCTAGTGAAAGGGAGAGCGGCAAAAGAGCATCGGAATAATAAATAGCCTCTACTTAGAGCAGCAGTGCCAGGCAAAACATACCTCTTCTTTTTGGGCGTTGAAATTAGAGTCCCGTCCCGTCATCTCATGCCGATCGATCCTTACGCGATGTGTGGCTGGAACGAAGCTGTCACTTGAGACTTTTTCTTCTGCGAATCAGCGCCGAGAGGGATGTACCAGCTGCCACAACTTGCCACAACTTGCCACACTTGCCACACACTGGACACATCAGCCACGACTACTTCGGACTTTGTAAAACTCTCTTTGTTTTTTCGGGAAAGATGTGTGGCTATCGTGGCGGTGGCTGTGGTGGCTGTGCGAGGGGTTTGTTTTCAGCTGTACAGTACAGTACAGTAGTCCGTGGGGATCAATTGTTCTGGCCCATCGAACGCGAGCGCTGGATGCAGATGATGACGAGGAAGGGGAGACAAGTGGGAGATGAGACCCCTAGGACAAAGTACTCGTAGAGGGATGTCGGGATAGGTACAGTAGTGGTATGTATGAGATCGCCACTCTGTCTGTCGGACATGAGAGGACTAGGTAGATGGCGAGTAACAAAAACAGTACATGTAACCTGTGCTTGTGTTTGTGCTGGCGCTGGTGCTTGTGAAACTAAATAATCCGAGAGAGAGGGAGAGGAGGGAGAGGAAGACAAAAAGGAAGATGAAGAGGTCCAGGATAAGCGAACGGAAATGACTGGGGCCGGGGGTAATACTGTATTGGGAAGGAAAGGGAAATAGGTAGTATGGGGGGGGATCAATGCAATATGAATGTACATGTACCTCTCTACCTTTGTATGGTTACAACTAACCAAAGGTACATGTAAACCAATGGGGGAGAGCCAATTAAGGTATTTAATAGAATATTTGATATTGATATTGATATTGATAGTAGAGTATAGTATAGCAGCCCAGCCCCAGCCCCAGCCCCAGCCTAACCCAGCTGCGTCCGGGTCTCAAGTCTGGTCCCAGGCCAGCCATCGAGTGGATGAGAGGGGAGAGAATGAAAAGTAACAAGACTGTACGAAGTAACTTGCAGATGTTTCATTGTTGGGTAGAGAGGTTGTTGGAGAGGGAAGTATCATAGTGATAATCATGATAGTAGTGATGATATAGCAATCGGGCAATTGATTAGTCGGTCGTGGTCGTACATCGACTGTACCGCCGCCAACCGCTCATCATTTCGAGTCTTCCTTGTCCCTTTCATATTACAGTATTGTACAGGTACAGGTAGTTCTTTCAAGTTGTTCTTTACCTACCTATTCTATTCTCTCTCTAATCTACTTCTCTTCCCTCCCCACCCTTAGCAGGGCAGGCATGGCATCTTGCCGGATAGCCAAACCAAAAAGCACCCATACTTTGTACACGGACAGGACAGGGCAGGACAGGGTAAGTTTAAGATAACCATCTCGCCACACCCATCCCCATTTAATATCGACAATCATTTCCCCATCTATCGAAGGCTGGTGTGGCTGAGCACCGCTGCTTTTGCCAAATAATCAAAGCCGAAAGATAATTTAAAAAAAAAAAAGAAAAAAGGCCATCGTAATCGGAATCCACATGGGACTCAAATCGCCATGCTTCCTTTCGCATCGCCATCATATCAACACCAATCACCATGACCGTGACCGTGACCATGACCATGACCATGACGGCACAACCCCTGACTCCCCTACCCTACTGTACTGTAACCATCTGGCCCTTCTATCCGTCCCCCCGTCTAGCTTCTCTCTTTAGCTTTAGCTACAGTACGAGTATCCTATTCTATTATTATTATTCTCTCTACATACTACCACTCTTCTTCGCATCTCTTCATTTGGTTGTCGTTATCATTCGGTCCTCCTCGCATACAGTAGCAGTGCAGCTAGCCTAGCATCATCCATTAAGCCACCCCTACCTCATCCCCCTCCCCTTTCCCCTCCCAAGGCCGACCCTCCATCACTGTACAGTACTGTACAGTAGATGTACCAACTTTTCTTTCCTTCACTTTTCACTGGTCCCGACAGGATTCCCTGGTCAATATCAATGAAAGGAAGAGAAAGGAAGGATGTGCAGAAGAAGGGGGAAGGAGGAGAGAATAGGGTAATAATTAAATAAATAAAGCTAGTAAAGTTACCACCAAGCGTCCCCCAGTACTTGTAGCCGTGCATCTTTTGCCTCTGAACTTCCAATACTAGCGTAGTCTATCTACCCTCGATCTGCTCTCCTTTCCCCCCTGCTCTACCCTCTCTACTACTCTACTACTTCACTTCAACTTCACTACTTCACTCTTCACATCTTCTCGATTTCTTCGCTCCACCCCGTCCCCGTACCGTGATGGGTCCCCCATGCAATGTCCTGGGTTCATAGTGGAACTTCCTCTTTCCCCCGTCATGACCATTCATCCATTTGTCGCCTCTGATTCATATAACATCAGCCTCCTCATCCGACTGCTCACTATCCTTTCCGTGCCACTTGGACAGAAAGAAGAAACGAAGAAGAGGACCCATCACGTTCGCTACTAAAATATACAATATACTACAATACAAACTACAATTTCACGACCCACAACCACTACTTACCCGACTTCACACTTCACACTTCACACCTCACACCTCACACTTCACATCTCTTTTCTAAATACCAACAACCGTCCGCCGAGACCCAGCCGAGAACCCAGCCGAGACCAAGCCTGTATGCCTTAAACAATTATATAGCTTGCCCCCCCTCCCCTTCCCCATCACAACACACTACTGTCGCCCCCATCGTACCGCTGTCTGAAAGGGAAGAGGACCAAGAAGAAGAAGAAGAAGACAGAAACAGCCAAAAGGGACAAAGCAGAGGAAAAGCAAAGACAAAAGGAGAAAAGAGAAAAGAGAAAAGCTCTCCCATTACCAGCTTTGGAATAGATGAGGAGCTGTGTCAGCTCCCACCCTCCATCTCCAGATGTTTCGAAATCGGTAAGTGGATTGAAATCCCCCAGAAAGAAAATGGGCCCATATCACATATCAAGGAGATCTGGCGCGCAAACATTCACATCTAATTGCGCATTCATTTCTCTGGCTCTGGCAATATGAAGCTAAACATTCTACAGAACTTCCTCCCAGAAGCCGGGTGATGCTTTCATTGCGAATTTCAGAGAAAGCTTTCCCGAAGTCTCAGTCGCGACCACCTCCGCTAGCTCGGGGTCTGGAAATACCTCACTTGGTAATGCGACCGCTGGCCCCAACGACGCTCGGTGAGCAGCATTTAAATATTCTTTCGGATTTTTCATTCATTGCCCTTTTCTCAATCTCAAGACCCAGCCTGTTATTATTATTCAAATCTCGTTTACATGCAGCAATTATCTGAAGAGAGACATAAACTTTAGAAGTAGCTCAAGTTCCTAGCCCTCTTAGAGCCTTTTGCTAACAAGTAACCTGCAATTTAGACACCAGAGCTCGGGACACGAAGATATCAAGGATCTCGATCCTACACCTCGAGCCCAGCATGAGCCCTGGCGCTTCACGCCCTCTCTGCTTGATCCAAACTCTTTCGCCTTCTCTGCCTTCGCCAACCAGCCGCCGGGCTACTACACTCCCACCCCAGGAGGCACAAACACCTTATATCACAACCAAGCTGGTGATCTCCACACACCAGGAATGGGCATGGGCATGGGCTTAGGGACACCTTTGTCCATGCCCACTTCAACCGATGGCCTTCACACGAGCGCCATGATGGATATGTCGGGATACAGCAATCAAATGCCTCCCCAATTTCAACACTACAATCCGTTTGCAAATCCCCACCACCACCAACAGCAGCACCACCAACAGCACCAGCACCAGCAGACTTCCTATGCGCCATCCTCTTTTGTTCACCAGGACACTGGGTACGAAACCATGGAGCACGATGGATCTCCTTTGGATGATGACGACGGCCGCATGGGCTCAATGGAAGAGACAATGCTCCACCAATCTCCAATCATGAGTTACCAGCCGGCGCAGTACAATATGCCTTCTGCTATTCCAGCATCTGCCGAGAAGTTCCGCTTCCATGTGACCTTGAATGCGCCCACGGCCATGATCAAGCACACAGACGAGATCCCGGTGACGTACCTGAATAAAGGGCAGGCGTATTCGATAGCGATTGTAGACACGACTCCATCACTCCCGCTTCCTCCTGGATCTCGGTACCGGACCTTCATTCGCATCTCGTTCGAGGACGAGCAGCAGCGGCAAAGGCCGGCAACCTGTTGGCAGCTCTGGAAGGAAGGACGAGGGACCAATGAAGCACACCAACGCGGAGGCAAGCTCCAGGCTGTTGAGTACGTGGAGGCGAATCAGCCTGCCGAGAACGACGACAAAAGGACCCGCGTGGACCTCGACACTGCTTCCTTCGATGGCTTCTCCGTCATCTGGACTCCGGGCGCAAATGGCTCTACTGAGTGCAACATTGCCGTCCGCTTCAACTTCCTGTCGACCGATTTCAGTCACTCGAAGGGGGTCAAGGGAATTCCAGTGCGACTGTGTGCAAAAACGGAGACGGTACAAACGGGATCGCCACTCTCTAGCCCCGAGTACTCCGAGGTTGCATTCTGCAAAGTCAAGCTTTTCCGTGACCACGGCGCGGAGCGCAAACTCTCCAACGACGTGGCGCATGTGAAGAAGACAATCGACAAGCTCAAGCAGCAGATTTCTCAAGCCGAAACTGGCATGAAAGATTTTGGGAAGAGGAAACGGACAGGTTCTACGACGGTCAAGACGCAGCCAAGTCAGCGGCCTGGGAAGGTTCAAAAGCACAAACGGACATGGTCCATGTCTTCGGCCTCGTCTGCTGGAGGTCGGCTTCCCATCGAGGAGGACCTTCACTTCAAACTACAAACCATGCAAGACATGTTCACTAGTACCAGGCCGGTCAGCATCCTCTACCTCCGCGGATCTGAACAGGACGACCCAGATCTTCATCCAGTGGCCCTGGTCGGCGAACCGCTTGATCTCACAAAAGTGGACGCTCGAGGCAGTGCCCTCTGGCAACAGCGAAGTAGCGACCGAAGTTCGACAACCGGCACTTCATCGCTGGTATCGCCGTCTCCGAGTTCACTCTCGCTACGTTCCCAAGGCCTGGCCGGCACCTCAGCACCGCCTGGACCATGGAGCGACTTCCAGTCGTTGGCTCCTGCAGATGCACCATCATCAAATCTTCAGCTTGCGAGCCCCTCCGAACAACTTAGCAGAATACCCAAGACGGACGCAGCTGGAAATCTCAGTGGTTGGATTGAGACATTGGGCGTGGACCCATCATACAAGGCACCAGTCGAGCGAGCTATCAAGCCGGTAGCTTGCTTCTACATTCTTCACCGCGACCCACATCAATCAGACAATCACGAATACTACCGTGCCGTCTATCTCATGCAACGAACGTTGAAGGACTTTACCAATGGCATAGCATCGAAGTGGAACATCGAACCCACGAAGATACTGCGGACACTTCATGTACTTGAGCGTGGTCTGCAGGTTGAGATGGATGATGATGTTGTTCGCGAACTTGCCGAGGGCCAGGACATCATCATGGAGATATCCGAGGTTCGAAATCTTGCTGCTACCCAGGCCAAACGCGAATGGGAAATGTCACTCGATGTCACCGTTGACAGCGACAGCGCCAGCGGAACTCAACACGTCACTCACACTGAAGGATACGAACTTCGCTTAATGTTTTAATACCCTTTCTTCTTCTTCTTCTTCTACTTCTACTTCTTCTTCTACTTCTTCTGTTCTACTTCGAAAACTCCTATTCCCTGAATACTTTATACCCAGCGGCCCTGATAATTGGTCATGTAATTGTTTCGAATCCCACCATGTATTTGCCCAATGGGCGGGCGGCCGGGGATCCTTTGGCGTCACGTTGCTTTTCTAAGATACCAGTTCCCTCTGGAACATACTTTTCCTCGATATTCTTCCTTGGGTTGTTGTCATCTAGAGGTTATGCATATGGGGGAGGCGACGACAGGTTGTGCTCACGCCGGGGGCCAAAATTTGAAAGTAACCTTCTGGGCACGTGCTATTTCTCGAAGATTTTTCGCAGGCTGTTGTCTGGATTTTCATTCATTTTCAAGCTCGCAAGAGCTGCGACGCATACAGCAGCTTACGAAGATATACACGGCGTTACGATTCTCACGAAATGTTTTTCTTTCCCCAGGTGGGCCAGGGTTGGCAGGCATGGCGGCAGGCAGGCGTGGTAGGCGTGACATGGCATGGGATAACGGCGCAATTTGGCTCCAGAAACAGATAACATAGGCGGGTGAGGACGGGAAGTGCTCCGGGGGATTAGGGGGGGGGGGCAAGAATATATAGCAACAAAATGCTACAGTACCGAGTCTTTTTGACTTTTATAATTGTGCAATCTCTCTTTTATGCCACGTGCTTTACTCATCATTTACTTCCCTGCTCTCATTGCGAATGAATCCTAAGAAACGCGAAACGTGCAACAAATAGTGCAGTTCATCTTCATACTTTCTCTCGCCTACTCCTTCCTTGAAGTTCCTTCCTTCCTTCCCGCCAAGATCTTTCGACATACATTATTAGATACATTAGATACATTAATTATTATTATTATTAGGGCAGTACATAATACATAATACATAGAAGTAGAAGGGTAGAAGATAGAAGGGGAAACATTCCGCGTTCCGCATGTACAGTAGTGGCGTTTATGAATTAAACTACTACTATAAAACTAACTGTAAAACTAACTGTAAACTAAAACTAGGGAGGGGAGGGGAGGTCCTCTTGATTCTTTGATTTATGGATGTGTTTATGTATTTATGAGGAGGGAGGAGGAGGGGGAGGCGTTACGGGTAGAGTTTGTAGTGTAGTGTAGTGTGGTGTGGTTGTTACGACTTGTTCTACTTCTACTTCTAGTTCTACTTCTGGTTCTCGTTGTAGTTCTAGTTCCGGTTGTAGTTGTAGTTATAGCAAGCGAGCCAGCCGGTACGATCCAGGTACGGGTACGGGTACGGGTACATACGGGATATAGCCACGAATAATGGACATTACTCATGGACATCTTTAGCTCCATAGTTCGTGGTCTAGTGTAGTGTAGTGTGGTGTGGTATAGTGTAGTAAGACTGAGATATCACCCGCGCCCAATAGTAATAGCAGTATCTGCATATCAAAACTTGAGAAACTTGATGGATAATAATCCAATCTAATCTAATCTAATCTGGATATGCATATGCAAATGTAGTACAGTAGGTAAGTAAATAGCACAATACAGCATAATCCGTGTTGATCTGGCTTAGGCTTGGATTTAAATTCGGCGGGGGGGTTGGTGTGTGGTGCATGTGCGGTGCGTAGGGGATTGTATAATATGGGAGGGAGGGAGGTAGGGAGGTAGGGAGACGAGTGAATAAGTGAGTGAGATGCGATAAGATGAAATGAGAGAGAAAGAAAGACTCAGAAGTAAAATAAAATAGGAGATCTATTTACTTACTCGCTATTTTTCTCCTTTAGCCTGCCGCCTTTTCCTCTCTTTTGTTTTGTTTCTCTCTTTCTCCAAGTTTCTCGTGATGCTATGATTAATGAATCAGCGTGATGAATCCATTCATTAATATACTTGCTCTATATATATTATCGGTAGTACCTGGTTTAGGAGTACTCCGAGTCCGAGTTAATCATAGCATTGTCGAATTGGTTCGATTCAATTGAGCGAGAGACGAAGGTTTGAAGGTTACAAGAGCTGTATTAATATTAATAGCTGTCGAATCAACCTTATGGCGTGGCTTGAATACGTTATATTCAAGCTGTGCTTTGAGGTTATTTGATTCTTGAGGTTCAGAAAGCTATGGAAGTCTACTTGTCACTCAGCATCTACTATGATACATGTAAGTATCTAAAGAGAACCTTATCCATCTATCCGCTAGTCCCATTACAGGAGCAGGTACGGCCGAGGGAAGTGGCGTTTATAGCGACGAGAATAGGGTATCAGATGCATGAGCGTTGATGTTAGAAAATGTAAGAGGTTAATATTAGAAGGAGACATGAGGCGCAACAACTGTAAAGTACACCAAGGTAGAAACTGAATGACACCTTTCTATATCTCTGTACCTCAAAAGAAGTATTAATGCCTAGATCCGTGCATACTATTGCCCAGCGACGTGAGAACTGCAACAGGAACAAAGGAATCAGTTCGGATACTTTCCCAACGTGACCTTACAGTTTAGGGCCACATTTGGAATAGCGTGCTTATGACTAATTCCACCCGACGTATCTCCACGCCGATGTTCACGATCACAGTCTCGTGCGCCTGGTTATAGATTTGGGTGAGTTCCAGATTTCAACCGTATATCGGACATATGGTAAGTCTTTCGTCTCGTCTTGTGCATTAGATCTCTAATAAACATGCTATATACGCAGGACCTAGCTATTACACGACCTGGAGAAGCCACATATGTAAGGACGGTCGAGTACGGCGTTATTGAATCAAAGGGCGAGACAATATCTGGCGGAGCATCAGGGCTTGTTGAACGCTTGCCGTCCGGCGACGTGGTCAAATCACCATGGCCAGGCTCCCGAGCGGCCGATTGTCGTAGAGACATGACAACTGAGGGCCAAATATACAAAAGACTTGGCCCTCATCCCCGCCTCGTAAGGATAATTAACTGGGATCCCGTGGAATGCTCCCTTACTATGGAGTACATGTCAAATGGCTGCCTCAAAGATTACCTCCTCGCACACAACGACAAGATATCTACGACACAGCGTCTCCAATGGATACTAGAGGCGGCTGAAGGACTACAACTTTTACATTCCGCGAACATTCTTCATTGCGACGTGGAGCCCAAAAACTTTTTGCTAGATGCAGACCTTGGCCTTAGGATTGCGGACTTTAGTGGCTCTTCGTTCGAAGGCTCGCACGCATCAGCATGTGCAACCACGAGGTTTTTACTACTTGACTTTAATCTACATCGCATGCTGACAATTCAGGATGACTTGTACGGATTTGGCTCTACAATCTACAGTATTATGACTGGCCAATATCCTTTTCAAGAGCTGCCAAGTAATGAAGTCGAAAAGCTCTTCAAGGCCCACGAGTTCCCTGATATGACGGGAATACCGTGTGGAGAGATAATCAAGCGGTGCTGGCGTTGCGAATTTGTCTCTGCTCAAGAGATATACGATTTAATTCAAGCGGAAATGATATCTTGTAAGATTGCTATTCAATAGCTCCTGCATTGATATTAGTAAGTGCTTGCCGGGTCACAATCTGGAAATATCATAATCATATACCCAAACCCTACAAATACCCCCTCCTACCGAGAGCCATCCAATATTCCTCTTCTTTTGAGGTAACGATATTAAGACTTAGGACTGGAATATTCTTCCACCTCTATTGATGCCCATCGAAACCCGCGGAACTCTAGCGCTGAGAGTATCCCTCGTCTCTGTGGACGGCGCATTAGGTGCGGCTTGTGGATTGAGCAAGTGGAGTGTCTTTGACTATAAATGATCACGTATATATATTTCCATCCGACAAGAGAGACTTCAACAATAGTAGTAGTGCTGAACCTGAACCTGAACCTGAACCTACTGATATGATATGACCAATTACTTAGCCACGCAAACATATACACACACCTCCAGCAAGCACCACGCGATAAATCTCTTCCCATCCCATCCCATCCATCTATTTCCACGGACTCCACCTTGAACAACATCCTTCTTTAAGCTTCCTCCCTGAACCCTCATTGCAGTATCCGATTCCAATCCATTCCAAATATTACGAACAAGCATTTATCCACCATCAACACCGCTTAAAGCCCAGGTCAAGAATCCTATGAAAGTAAGTAAGACTTGGGAAATAGATTGCTAGATGTAACGTAATGTAAACTAGAGAGAAAGTAGTATACTGTATACCTAGTCATGGTTATTGATAGTGATGGGAAGGAACTGCTATCTCTGGAGAAGGGAAGGGAAGGGAAGGGAAGGGAAGGGAAGGGGAACAAGAGCTACAAGATGGGTTTGCTGTAATGATGGATATAGCTAGAAGAGCATGTTATCTGTTGGTTAATTAGTTGTGGAGTATATATGTGTATGTAAATGTAAATGTCGATCTACTAGTATTAAAGAAATGCAGGGGGGGGATACATCCTTTCTAGCACTCAGCTCCTCCATGAATATGCTGCTGGAAAGTTCAAACTCCACAACTCCTTCTGACCTTACAATAGTAAGAAAAGCTCTAAGAAAAGCTTGATATAAGAAGGACCTCAATTCTAATCTCCTACCAGCTGAGATGGCGAGAATTCGAACGTGGGAGGAAAGAGGTGTAAAGATCTCGATCCAGAAGACCTTCATTCACTGAACAGATAGATGGATACTCCCTCTCATCTACCCTCCCGCTACTTCAAAATCTCTAATACTCTCCATCAGAAAGAAAGTATGTACTAAATACCACAATACCCAACAAGCTAAAATCCAACCTTAAAACTCCATCAATGCAAACCAACGCCCATACACTGCAAACCCCGCCCAATGGTTTCATACAAGCAACGCCGTGATACCCTCGTACGCCCGCTCAACGCTCCGCTTCCCCAGTCCCGGGACTGCAATCAACTGCTCCAAATTCATTATGTTCCCCCCCTCATCCTCATCCTGCAGCTCCAAGAACTCCACCAGATCCCTGGCCTTCTTCGCTCCTACCCCGCTGAGTCCCTTGATCATAGCGACGTTCCGCGAGTTCACGATGTCGAGAAGATGGCGTGTCCGTGGAGTTCGTGGTTCCCTAGTGTCCATGTCGCCTTCGTCAGAGAAGATGCGAAGGGCTGATTTCGCAGCCGATTTGGCTTTGGGCTTTTTGGATTTCATGGCTTTGAAACTGTCCTCGTCCTCGTAGTCATCTGCCCGTATTGCGGACCCGTTGAATTCATCGTCCGAGTCAGCATTGGCCTTTGGTCTGCGTTGTTTGGCCGGCGCGTCATCACTTGGGATTTCAGAGGGGACTGGATGTGATGGCATGGTGCTAATGAGTATCGTCGCTGGAGCTTTTCGGTATCCTGCGAGTGGACCGGCTAGACTCGCCGCTGCGTCGTCCTTCTTCGCCTGGATCTTTGCTCTCAAATGTCCAATCTTCTTCTGTAGCTTTTCTTGACCCGGAAAGAAGGGGACGGCCAATTCGTACATCTTCAAAGCACTCGAATCCTCGCCTCGTTCCTTGTGTTGCTTCGCCATCAGCAAGAAACGCAGTCCCTCAGCTCTGGCATCCTCTGCCTCACCACTCTCGATCTTCTTCTCTAGGGCTTCGAGCCGTCGCTGGACAGCTTCGCTGATCTCTGATGGGGCAGCTGCCGGCTGGTCCATAGCACGAGCAGCTAAAGCCTCCTGTACCTTCCGCTCCACCATCTCCTCTATCTTCGCCGAGGACAGCTCTGGCCCGGCTCTCATTCCTGAAGGATTAGGGCGGGTCATTTTTGTAGGACGAGAATTCAGAGAGGGGTCTGAGGGCCGCTTATTTGTTCGAACTGTTTGAGATATGACAGAGCGTGGTGGTCCTGTTGTCTTACTCTTGTCCGTATAGACCGAAAATGATTTTGCTGGCTTGTCTCCCTTTTGAGCAGCACCGTTTGCATGTGTGTTATGAGCATTTGCGAGAGGTCTCAATGGCTGTCGGTTCATCGATGTTCCAGTAAGTGGCGCAGTCTTCCTAGGGGGCTGGGTGAAAACAACCTCGTTCTCGATTTCTCGAACCTCAATCCTCTTAGCTCTGCTGGAGACATTGAGACTTGAGAGTGTATCGAGATGATATGATCTGAGAGGTGCGAGGTTCAGTATCATAATTGTGATGCCGTTATTCTGACCCAGGCTCAAAATCCGGGTCATCTTGCTCTCTCGGAAAGGAATCCTTTTATCGCCTCTCCCAATAGCATCGATACAGGAGCTCAGTACAAACAGACTCTTGTTTATACTCGCGGATTCCACCAACCGCTCCTTATTGTTATCCGTTCGCCGATTATCTTCGGATCCAGCGAGATCAATGGCAGATGCCGTACTGATCAACGTCTCGTCTCCATTCGTTTGTGTTACCTTGACCATGAGGATAGCATGGCTCCGACTGCTTTGTGCGTTGAGCTTGGTTCCAGCCGTACTCCGATTGTTGTTTGCCTCAATATACAATCTCTCGAAATCCTTCAGGTCGTCGCAGGCATGTTCCGACAGTCCTACCACAAAAGTCTTTCCCTCCTTCTCACGGAGTGGGAGTCCGGCCAGGGATCTTCTATCGGGTGCTTCAAAAAGATCGTATACTTTGTCGTTGTAGATTTCGTAGTACGAGAGTGTGACGTTGACCATGGTTTCCCCTCCAGAGTCCTTGCTGACCTTTCTCCCCCGTCGATAAATACCACTCAGTAGTCGTGGGATGATTCCTCTCTCGGACAGCTTCATTCCTCCCCGCATTGTATGCGTTTTCCCAGTTCCAGTAACGCCATAAGCAAACACCATAATATCTAAGCCCTGGAACAATGATTTCAGGTGTGGCGCGACTGTTTCAGGTCAGCGCAATGCATACATATATAACCAAATATCCTACCCTCGTTGGTAAATAGCTCCTCCTGTGTTGTGCCCATATCATAAACGCCATTGAACGTGAAACTAAACTCCTCCGACTCGTTCTTGGGGTTCGGTATCCGCACAACATTAAAGGGCTTGTCTTCGACGCTGCTCTCAGCGCGTACAATTGTGTCCTTATCCAGCTCACTTCCCAGAAGAGGACGGATTCTAGCGACGACTTTCCATGCATTAGCTAGGTACTTGACTTTGATGTTTTGGAAAGCTTTACCTCGAACACTCATCTTGGGTCAATCGGGACAATGAAGAAGAGATGGTTGGAAAGAAGTAAGGGAACGAGTAATTGAGTCCTAACTTAGCAGAGACACTTGCACTCTGCTCGGAGCTCTTTCGTTGATGGCCGCGAGGTGGCAAGTCGGATGGTCTGGTGTTCGCTCGACCTTTTCGTTAGTACTGGGTCTCAAAATATGTGTCCACGGTTGACGGGGCAACCAGCTGATCGAAACCCCGCTGACATTGTGATCGTCTCAAGCAGCAGTACAAATTCTGGAGATTGTCTAGAAATTATCAAGATTGCTCTTGTATTCTACTTTCACTTGCACAGACTTCTAATATTCGGAGAACCTATTGATCACAAAGAAAAATGCCTTCAAACTGGCAAAACGATCAGAAGGCCACGGCAAGCATGCCTGTCAATTGCCGTGAATGGAGATTTGTCTTCGAGTAAAGATCGCGTGTGCCCTGTCCTTAGACTCCTTATGCTGTAGAGCCAACTAAATTTAATCCTCAGCCAACTCATAATCAAAACTTCTTCCCCATTTCTTATATAATCTTTGGCTTAAAACCAACCTGCACCCATCGGTCAATGAAATACACCACCGCTCCAGCCGCCATTGTTACGCCACAGAAAATCTGAAGATGATGAAACTCCCCGTGATCACTCGTTATCAAAGCACCACCGATTGGGTTGCCTGTTAAACCACCGATTGCTACACATAGAAAGAAAGTCCCTGTGCGAGTTCCAATCTCCCGAATGGGTGAGATCTGTGCGATCAAAGCCGGGCCCATGGATACAAAAGCCCCAGAAGAGAAACCATATAATACACAAAAGATTATAATTGGTATGTTTCCAGATGAGGGTAGCCACAGTCCAAGGACGATGATGGAGGAGAAGGCGGTAGTGACGATCATGACATTAAATCGACCGACGCGATCCGCAATGATTCCGGGCAAAATACGACCAAAAATTCTATTTGTGTTAGTCGTATTCATTTACGAACTTGCAAGAGTGTCTTACGAGGCAGCATTGAGAATAGGAATTAGGTATATTGACAAGTTTGCTGACATCCCGTGACTCTGGGCCCTAATATATATCAGTACACATGCTGGCAAGGGAAGATTCTTTTGACATACTGGAGGATGATATAGTTAAAGGGCAAGAATGTACCAAAGAAGAAAAGGAACGAAGCCAAGCAAAGCAGACTGAAAGCAGGCTCCTTCAGAGGCCGAAGGAAACTCATCAGATCAAGCTTTTTCCGCTGCGGTGTCAATCTAGACTTGACAGTGAAGTTGGCTATGATAAGCATGCCAAGCATGGTGAAAGCAACAGCCCTCATGGTCCAAGGAAATCCGATTTGAGGAACAAGCTTGGAGACCATGATTGGAAGAATTACTCCACCCAATGATGAACCGGACGCCATTGTTCCGAATGCAGCCGCACGATTCTTGAAGAACCATGTCCCAACGGAGCCCATCGCAGAATAAAAGATTGCACTGGCACCGAGAGCACTACAAATTCCTTGCGCCAGAATGAATTGATAATACGTAGTCGACAATGAGGTCATCATCAAGCCGAAGATATGGAAGAAGGTGCCTCCAAGGAGGAGCCATCTAGGTCCAAAGTTATCAAACACCTGAATCAGAGTCAGCCAGTTTCATTACACATTGAGATTTCCTGGGGCAAAGGAGCATCCAAATAGAACTCCAATTACTCCTCAGAAATATGGGGCTTGACTTGCCTTGCCAAATACTGGACCTCCGACAAACATCATAAAGAGCTCCAGCGAGGGAATCCATGAAACCGTACTTGACGAATATCCACTCAGCATATGCTCCTGGTAATATTCCTGGAAGACTCCGATGCAATTGATCCATCCAAAACTGCAAAAAAGACATAGCCATCCTCCCAATACCACCAGACAAGCTTCGAGACCGCCATCAGGAAAATCTGCGGGGTTCACACCACCGGCGGTAGGTGTGGACTTGGGTATCACTCCCCCTTTCTCCAGGTCTGCCTCTGCTTCTGCTGCAGACTCTGGAAATATATTGGCTTCGGTTGACTGATTCTGACTTCCAAACCTCTCGACGGAGGGACGCTGGTCTGCACTGTGCCGATCATCATAAGGTTGCTGCTTGTGCTTGTCGATTGGGTCCATCTTTTCGTCCGTCATGGACGCATCTGAACGCGCACTCATTGGATGTAGTACGTGATCGATAGGTAAAGCCTGAGGTATGAGTGGACTCTGACTGCAAGAATGGGAAAATACAGCACAGATTATAAAGTCCCTTTGTCGACGCGCTTCAACGACGCAAGGTACTGGTAGCTTTTTCTCAAATAGAGCCTAACTGGCGGGAAATGCGCGAGGAGAGAGAGAGAGGGGGGGATAGAAGTGAGGGTCAAGAAGATCGATTGATGCAAATAAATCAAGCCTAGATAGCCACACTTGCCTGGAGAAGACCTTACCTTGGTATTAAAGGCATCCTGAAAACATGTCAACCAGTCTAGCGGACTTACGAGATGGTTCGGTCCTTGCAAATCGATGGCGTCAAGCTTCCACTACTTAAAGCCGAGCCCCGAGCAGCTACTGTAGTTGTATCAAGAATGCAAGCGTCGAGCCTAGCCCTGGAGTCTTTTTTTTACCGTGATAGCGTTGCTGGATCAGCCGCTTCCAGCGTCTTCCTGACCAATTGAAACTGTCTATGGGTCCTACCCGAAGGGGGGGTTCCAGTTTTCTAATTTAAACGAAAACGCCCTTTTTTTTGGCGAGCGTGTACTTGCATCATCATCGTGTGCCGAGTTCTCGGGAATGATATTTCGTACATTACATAAGCTTATCGTTCCATCTCTCATTCACCATCTTCTTTATTTTATCGACAGCTCTTCTTGCTACTAGAGCAGAACTCAGCTGCGATGTAGTTGAAGATGATTGAAAACCTGCAGGTTTCATAATAACTTATGGATAGTAGGTAGGACGAAAAAAGAATAGATCTTGAATATGGATCTAATTCGAAAGCTTTCTAAGACTTGTCTCAATTCTAGTAAAGATAGATGCATAAGTGAAGAAATCACATCCACTATAGTCGTAAATTGCTTCACTAGCATGACTACCTAGACTTCCCGCCTTAAAGCACAAAAGATAAAGACCATGTATATTTATTTGACCACGCCGCAGTCAAAATAAGGGAAAACAAATCCTTGTCAAAAAAAAGAAATATGTCCATTGACAACTCTACCTTCTCCAGCTACAAACTTCATAGTTAGCTAGCTGCTGTGTAAACACAACGCTAGTTGGGCATCACAGGATGTACCACTCATCATAATCTATATAGCTATAAAACCCCCCCACCCTAACATAACATACCTCGAGACTTGCATGCTAGGTCACGATATACTGTACTATTATCAGTCAAAGCAAATACGATTTAAAATACCAAGCGCTCCCATATCATCATCTTTTTCAGACCAAAGAATACTCAGGTTAATCTCTCTTTTCCCCTACTCCAACCAGCAAGTCAAGATATTAATTACACCTACACATTACTCATATCAACTCTTGTTCATACGTCCTCACAGTAACATGTTCAATACCAACTCTAGATCTAACACAGTCCGGCAGATAACATGCTCTTTGTTCGATCCATTACCTTGTTTTCTGTTAAATTTTTTTGTTTCAGCACTGCGCTTCGTCACCATCATCACATTCCTATACTCACAGATATATATTGCCTCCATCTGATCATATCGTGGCCCTCTAGCTACCTACAAATAATCGTTCTGGGACTTCGTTTCTTCTTGGTAAAGTACCGGGCTACAACATGAGATTATCAAGCGATCAGATAATATTTCAAGGTTTCCATGATTTGGACTATACATTCGCACTAGCCGAGTTGAAAACAACAACAATAATTGGATGATTGGAAACTTTCCATGTGCTCCTCAAGCAGCAATCTTCGGCCTGATAGGGAGGGAGTAAGGAAGTCCAGGTTGGTAATTCAAAACTGGGGTGAGTAAATCGTGATGAGGTGCTGTTTGGGACTTGTTACATAAGTTGGCGTTTACATAGCCGAATGGGATTGTCTTTGTCTGGACTGATTTTAAAGGTATGGTTGTTACACTTACAGTACATCTACTTGGATTAGCGTTAATAGTCGGTTCACCACTGTAATTCTGCAGGCTCTCAACGGACTATTACATTCCGAAACGCAACGAGCTCTGAACAGGATTGCATATGTCAATAATACTTCCTTCTTCTCATGAAGTGAAAAAACAACGGATCAAAATTCTAGCAATAGTGTACAATGGCAAAAATGCCATTTATCACATCAGGGCACAGCAAAAGTTTCACTGAGTTATTTAGAGCGCAGTTACTATAACTTGACGACAGGATATTTTTTTCTGTATAAATGAGGCTTCTATTAACAGTACGTAAGGTTGTCAATCCGCACTCATATATCCTAGGTCAAGAACTACTACCTACTACTATTGTTTAGGTAGGCAATCAGGGACAACCTGGACTACCTACTACTAACAGTAGATAAGATGGACTGCCCAGAAAGTGATTGGCTACAATCCGAATACAACCAACCTCATCTCATAAAGATGGGGGATGGAAGTGAAAACAAAAGAAAAAAGATTTCTGCGTCGAGAGCAGACCTGGGGGAAAAAACCCTTATGAACAAGAAACTTCTATCATCCTCCCCTGAAATCATAAAGACGTGAAAAAAAAACCCTTCGCTCAAGTATCCCAAGTGTAGTGTTCATGCAGTAACACCCGAATCGAGTCCCTGACCTGTAGTCGTACCGTCCCATCGTATCGTACCATACCGTATCTAGCCCCTATGTCCGTACACCCATCCTCATCTCATCTCATCTCACTTTTCACTTTTTCACTTCTCGTACACACACCCGACTTTGCCTCTTCTCCTCCCGTTCCTCCTTTCCCTCCCGTCCCTTCCGCCAATCCATTTTATCCAATCCCATCTTGCTCATCCTCCTACTGGCTTTGCTCTCCTTGCTGACCTCTGTCTCATCGCTATCGCTACTTCCTGCGCTACACTTGGCCGAGTACTGTGACGTGGGAGAATAGACATATTCGCCGTTGACATACTGTGCTTCGGAGACAAATGTGCTGCGGCGATTCCTTCGGCGGGTGTAGCGTTGCTCGAGGCGGAAGAGCTCAAGTTTGGATTGTATGAGATCAATGAGATGCATGATTGCGGGAATTTGGCTGGGGGGGTTGCAGCGTAAAGAATTGTCGAGTGGAAAGAAGGCCGAGTGAGAGAAGATAGAAACGGAGAGAGTTGTACAATAAACCCAAAGATCGCTTGCTTTGGATAATAGCGAACTGGTGGGTTGAGAGTATCGCGGTTGACTTGATTCTCTCTGCTCCTGTAATCCCTCGAGATGGTATTTGCTGCTTGAGTCCAAGTGCTCGTCGTCCCGTTCGTTGTGGGGTTAAATGAAGGTGAAACCGTTGGATTTACAGACGACGAACAGCAAGATTGCTCTCTCAATAAAGTAATCAATTGGACCTTGATGATTACGAATTATTCGAGAGCAAAACCTGCATGAACTTGACTGGATTCTCGCAGAGACGAGGAGAGGAGGAAAGGTCTTAACGATAAGGGCGCTCTCCCCCAGCCCATATTAATTCTTTGGGTTGGCCAAAGACGGGAGACTTACCCTTTGTGATCCATAGCCAAGCCAACGGGTTCCAGCCTAAAAGCACCCCAGACCAAATGCAACGCCCCGTCCCCTCGTTCCGCCTATCTGATGTCTTGAATAGGCGGGCCGAGTGCTCATTGTGGATATATCAAAGGCCTAGTTCCGTAGTACGCGGTACGAGGAGAGTTCAGTGTTAGGGGTTCGATATCGATAGGGGGGGAAAACACCCCATTTTTGCTTCCAGAACTAGAGAACTAGAGAACTAACCAACGTGCCTGGGCCGTGCCTGAGATGGCGTGGCGATGCCTTCAGTTAATTGGTCTATCTCCCTGATAAAAGCCCTCAGAAAAAGAGAAAGATTCGCTTTTCTTCTCTCTTCGGGTACATAGGTGGGTGAAGAGCTTCTTCGATTCGCTTTGATCGTTAGTTATCATAGCACTGTATCAGAGTTTTCGATAGCTGCGCCCGTGGACGTGGTCTCGGATGTCTCCAGGGTGTCCGGGGACACTGCATCTTCAGTGCGACGGAGGCCGTCCGAAGAGCCGTCTACGAAGTACGAAGGTACCCAGTGTGCTTTCTGATCTGTGCCCCCCTTGAGGCTTTTGGACGATGAGCTCGGGTGGCACTTTGTGACGTGAGGACCGTGAGGAGGCCAAAGATCAGTCAGAGCTGGAGCTTATCGCGACTGCATGGTTGAGGAAGTGAATGTGATGTTCCCTTCCCTTCAACCAGGGTGCCAATCCAATAGACACCAGAGGCTCGGGATGATATGCATGCAAGTACGTTGTCACAATTCACCCCTGCACCCATGTGAGTGAGTGGCAGCTTCTATGCATCTCTGTGGATATAATATAATATAATATAATAATAACGTGGTTTACCAGGACCTCGTGATTATCAGGACCTGGTGAATTTTTCCCCTACCCTACTACCTCTAACTTCAACACGCGTTTTCTCAACAACCACA